>OW569408.1:14561188-14840729 GCA_937654795.1 Cistogaster globosa
CCAGCACTTAGGGGATGACCCCTTTATATGCAATGCATTGTGCCAGAATTAGGAAATTAGGTTTTAGAAAGGGGGATAGAGGGAGTAGTGCTTGTGGACATTTGATTTGAATCTTTGCACATTGAAAGTGGCAGGAAAGACATCTGCAGGAAGTTTATTCCACATACGAACTCTTCGGCTAAAAGACGAATTTTCTCTGTAATGCGTTATGCGATTCACTGACCAATCGACCACAAAGGAATGCGCTCTTGATGCAGAGCGCGTTGCGCGTATGAAATTACGGTTTTCAGGAACGAGTTCCCTGATTTCATAAGAGCACATTCCGTTGTAGTAACGATAACAAAGTGAAACACACCCCACATTGCGTCGATGCTCCAGTGAGTCAATAGAGTTGGATACCCCACTGTCACCGATGAGCTTCTTCGCTCTCTCCTGTACGCGGCCGAGTAACTCTAAAATAGACTTAGAAGCACCGGCCCATACATGAGAGTTGTATTCCATTTTCGGTCTTATAAATGTGACGTAGATAGTAAGGAGATAAGATGGAGTGAAGTATTTCTTACACCGTTTCAGAAAACCTGAATGCTTCTTTTGCAACATGAAAAATATGCTTGTTCCAACAAACATCGCATTGAATTTTCATGCCAAGAACATCGAGAGCTTCTGATTCCTTAATATATATATCACCCATAATTACAGATGAGCTAGCATGTTTAGCAGTACGCTTGTGCGAAAGCACACAGCACTAGGTTTTATGAGCGTTAAACTGTTCGCCAGGCCCCATTCGGAAATTGCCAAAAGGTCGCGATTAAGGGTAACGTCCATGTGCTTTCTCATAGCTTCAATTTCCCGAAAGCTTGGTCTACTGCGAAACGAAAAAGAATGGCATATGCTACTCTCATCTGCAAAAGAAAAGATAGGGTTGGAAGCCTGACGTAGGTCATTAAGAAAAATAAGAAATAGGGTAGGGGAAAGGACGGAACCTTGCGGTACCCCCTGAATTTACCTTGAACTCGCTTAATGAGATCCCATCTATAACAACTCGTATAGTGCGATCCCTAAAAAAGCTCAATATAAGTCAAGTGAAGCTATTACCGACACCAAGAGCAATAAGTTTTGATATGAGTGCACCATGCCACACTCTATCAAACGCCTTGGAAATATCTAAAGCCACCACCTTACTTTCGTCGAGATGGTGAATGGATTGACACCATTTTTCCGAAAGGAAGGCCAATAAGTCACCCGTAGGTCACTAAGAAGCTGTTGCACTCCAGATATTTCATAAGATGAAATTTAAGCATACTTCCCATTACTTTTGAAAGTGCAGAGCAAATTGTGACTGGGCGGTAATTTTCAGGGTTGCTAGCCTCTCCCTTTTTGGGATCGGTGTTACATTAGCAACCTTCCAATATGATGGGAACTCACCAACATGGTACAAGTTTTTTTGTTAATTTTTAGCTCGTGCAGCTTTATGCTGTAAACACATTCGCCACATCAGGCTACACGAACACACGGCAGCAAATGCTGCTAGCTACATTTTCCGCCATATAGACAGCTACAAAGTTGTTTTGAACTCAGCAGCTATATAATAAAAATATTATTTTATTGTATTTCAGTGATGTTATTTTTTTAGCGTTGTTTAAAAAGACAGTTCTGGTTTATGATTTAATAAATATTTAGATTATTATGTAAGAGGCTAATAGAAGACTAAAGCAATATATTTTAAAAGCACGATGATTTTTCGTTTGGCTTGTCTTTAAAATTTAAAATGTATTGAAGTATTTCTCAGAAGCAATAAATGGTACTGTCACTCCAAAAAAAACGAAGTTACTTGTCCACGTCAATAAAAGATACTAAAAACAACAAATTGTTAAAAACTATACAGTTCTATAATATCTACCAAAAACACAATCATGTTAAAAATTAACAGGCGTCCCATAAAAAGAAACCTTCTACTTATAAACATAGAAAAATTAGAATTGTCATAAGAAAAAAGTAAATACATATCTAACTAAATGTTGTGCACACAAAAGGGAATTGTACTTTATATAAATACACTCAAAAACATTCCTTTTAAATTTTTACAGTTATTCTTCGCATATTTTCGCCATCACTATTGAAATTAAAAAAAAAATACTTTTAAATATATACATTAAATAATAAAATGACTAATATAAAATACACTAAAATCTTTTAATAAATAAAAAATCTTTCAATAAATAACGCAAGATTATTTTAAGTTTTTATTATTTTTTACTTTTTCAGAATAAGAGGTTTTTAAGCTCTCATCAATTTACATGACTATAGTACTGACATCACTTAACTGTTTATCGTCGCCAACAAAAATAGAAATTAGTTTAATTGGACTGCACGGCAAAATCAGCCTAGACAACAACCTTTAGCCTTACTGCCCTGCTGTCTTCAAAATAATAATTCTTATGTGTACACATGTTTTCTATTTTTGAAATTTTGCAGTCGGTAGTTGCTGTGGTGAATGTGTTTAATTCATTGTTCGAAATAAAAAAATCTTTTATTATGCAGACATCTTAATATCAACTCTTTTTTAATTATTCGTTTTATCACTTTTATATGTTCTTTTTATATTAATAAGTGATAATAACGTGAGCCTAATATTCTTACTTGTATAAGGAGAAATAGTTTATTATGTTAATTTTATTTTGCGTATGAATATGTGATTCACTATTGGAATTTTATGCTATTTTCAATTATTTTAACCACATTTCACTTTCAAAAAATTATAAATGTTTGGTCACAGTACTTATGATGCAATGGCTTGTAAATGTGCATTTCCTACTAAAAATTACAGCATATCTAAGCTTTGTTATTGAGATAAATTCGTTTAACATGCTCATGCATGCTCAACTCAGATATTTGAAGTTTACTTTTGACAATATTGCAGCGAGTGCTTTATATTAATAAGATGCGAAAGTTTGTATTTACTTACTTTAAGATAGAATTAGTTGCGGTTGGTATAGAAAGATCATAGACATCAGGCAATGTATATATAAACAAGTGTCATCATGTCATTAAAATAAAGCAATTTTCGTCTTTATCATAGATTCTCGTAAAAGACGTTAAGAATTAGCCGTAATTGATCTAAGTGCTTCGATGGGAGGATTGCGTTGAAAATGTGAAAGTTTTCGTATTTATGTTATAAAACAAAATAATGTTAAAATTAGTTTTAGAGTTTAAGTATTTAAAAAATTAATACATCAAAAATATTATTAGCATTCGAAACTTGAGCAAGAATTATCTGTTTGCTCGCGTTGTGATTTTGGATGGATATATATAGATAACCCTTTGCTTTTACGTTAACAGTCAAACCTCTATTAACAGAGTATTTGAAAAGGAAAACCAAAGGTTGAATTGCTGCAATCGGTTGAAATTATGATCACAATATGATTTTGTTACAAAAATAACTTTTACCTTCCACAATAATATTTTTCTTTCTTGCTATAATTTTGAAAAGGCAAATGGTGCTCATAGTCAAATCAAGAGCATAAATTGGCTGCGACAACAATTTACAATTATACTCATTTTTTTTCTGTCAAAACTGCATATAAATATTAAATTATTATTTAAAACGACCTACTTATAATTTTGTAAAAAAGTGGAAGTAATGCTGTAGTTTTAAAACATCAAGCTCGCCCCGGCTGGCGTCCAAACCTAACAACTCCTAAGTATATTTTTCTACATTCATATGCTTTTTAGGTCGAATAATCGTGTTTAATACTCTTTACTTTTGTTTTTGCATTTTTTTAACAGACAAAGTATATTCTTCCGTGCGCGTCCCACAAAACAAAAATTTGCTGTTTTATCGACATGAAGACACCCGATTGTATTTAGAATCTAAATTACTAAATTATGTAACAGAGCACGACATCAACTAGTTCATTCATTAAACCTCGCTGACTACTTAAAAAGCATCAACGATTTCTGCAGCAACTGCCGCAAATCAGCGTTGTGAACTGGGTTCATAATATTTGGATGCACAGTCTTAAACGCTATCACAAATGTACCGATAATTTTGTTTGACTTATCTCTAATTTTTGTAGGCATTTCACATTATAAACGGAATTCTATGATAACACCATAAAATAAATCTCATTCAAAGATTTTTATATAAAAATTTAACAATTGCTTTTAGAAACCCATTTACGTTTTACCGGGTTTTATAATTGTTGGCGTTTTAGCCCCACAACTTTACAATTTTTAGTATAACTTAATTTTTTAGTTTTTAAAGACAATTTGACCCTTGCATTTCATACGAGTCGGAGGTGAAAGGCAAATTTTGTAAATAGCACAAAGTTTAATTTTAATATCTTATAAACAGCACAGTGTTGTAAAAAAACAGTTCTGGTGTAAGTGGTTTTTCTCGCATGCCTAAAATTACCGATTTTTTCAGTCAGGGAAAAAAGCATAACGTTCGACCTTATAAAGTGTTCTTGTTTTTACGTAACCCAGCCGTCGGTTTTTGTATCTGTTTTATTTTTACTTGTTTTAATTAACGAATCAAATGTAAGATTGAAGGTAGCTACATATATTATTTTTAGTTATAACATTATATTTATTCTAACTAATTAAATGCATAAATAATTACTGTTTCTTTACAATGAAAAAGCCAAGTTAAACAATATAACTTTAACTTGAGGTTATTTATTACATTCGTATTACGCGTAAAAATATATATATATATATATATGTATAATTTTTCTTGTTTCACTTTTTAGATATTATGAGACTGGCAGCTTTAAAGCTGGCGTTATTGGCGGTTCAAAGCCAAAAGTAGCCACACCTCCCGTAGTGGATGCAATAGCTAACTATAAACGTGAAAACCCTACAATGTTTGCTTGGGAAATTCGAGATAGACTCCTGTCTGAAGGTATATGCTCTCAGGATAATGTGCCGAGCGTATCATCAATAAATCGGTAAGCTTTATTACTGAAGAACCAGATTGGTGAAAATATGTTTGTAGGAGTTCTAAATTTTATAAGTTGGGATTGCTCAGTATTTTTAATTTGAACTATTTTTTTTAATAAACTGTAGAGTATGTAAGAAAAAAATTAAAAATTTGAAAAATTTCCTACATTTAGTTTAAAGTGAAAAATTTGTCCTTTTTTGTCTACGCTTTAAGATTTTGAAAATAATTTCCACAAAAAACGAAAACTCCCTACGTTTGACATCACTGGGTTGTACTATTACATGTATTATAAACTTAATGTTGTAGTTTTTATTCTTCAACGTACATACATAGGTATATGTTGGTATATAAATTTCTTGAACATGACTAATAAGTTAAGTGCTAACTGAAATAATTATGTTGTTAGGTAGACAAATTCTTATTATATAGAAAAAACGTTACCGTTCTGTAATACGCCTTTTGCAAGAGTGAATATTTTGTATTCTGTGCTTAGTCAGACCGAAATATACTGATGTAAAAAACGTCCTGAGACGTTGTTTTACAACAGACATTTAACTTTCGCCAAAATGATAAATGGTCTTTTTTAAGTCCAAACGAGATGAAATGTTACAACAATACTCAAAGAATGCCGTAATTAAGAGAAAGCCTCTACCTCAATTCAAAGAAAATGAATGAAGCTGAGTTGAGCATTACCAATGTGCTAGAGTACTTAAAAACTCTGTCCCTTTTAAAAAGTTCCGCGATAAATTATCAAAATTTTACACCGGAATGTATTTAAATCTACAACCTAAAATTGATGATGAAAGTCAAAGGACTTTTAACGTCTTACAATTGTTTAGAAATTGACTTAAGATATTGTTTAGGTCAAAATTACTACTAAATATCTACTTTTGTTGAACGAAGCTTGAAAATTTTTATTATTTATGTAGCTCCTTTCCCAAACTCCAGTAACAAGGGCACGTAAATCTAAGCATAATAAAGACCAAAATAAATGAATAAATGTCATTTCATCTGCATGTACAATTGAAACCAAACGCTTGACACACGACTTGGAACATTTTTTGTTAGTTTTGTAAACAAAACTTCCTTCCGTTATTTCATTGGACAACAAACGTTGAGTTAAAAGAAAGAACATAGAGAAAAAGTAATAGACGACGCATGCATTTCATTATTGTGTTTTTAGGAAACTGTCAAAAGTGTTAGAGAGTAATGGAATAATTATTACAATAAATCATCGCCAATGTTTTTTTTTATATGTAATCGTAATTGTTGTTGTTGCTTTTATTTATAATCTAAGGACTACTTGTTATTTTGCGTAACATACATACCTAGATTAACTCAAAAAATATTAACTTCCTACAATGAGTAATGAAGCTGGCTGCTTAAATGAAATTATTGTAAAAGCAAAATATGTCAAAATTGCTTATACGATGTAAATTTTTGTTAGAAGTTGCGTTATGAAAAGTAAAAAAGTAAAAAATACGCACGGAAGAAATAAGTTTGGATACGATACTGACGTCAAACATACATAATTGCTTTCCTTTTTATTTTTTTAATACAAATTCTATTTTTATTTATATCTTTTATTAAACTATACGCCCTTCACAAGCGTAGTTTTCGAAAGGTTCTTAAATGCTTTTGTTGCAGAAATGGCCTCCACAATAGACTTAAAACGGGATCTGCTAAGCCGGTTTCGGAATTTTAAAGAAAGTTAAGAAGCTTAATTGTCAAAAGCATGATTTTTTTTATAAAAACTGGATATTTTCTCTTACTTAGTCGGTCTGAAAATTATAAACCTTTATTTTTTATTTTTTTTTTGTTTTACAAAAAAAGGCAGCTGCCTATGCCACACCAGCCAATGTTACTTTATTTGCATTATTTCAAATTTATATTTCATTTAGTGCTCCTCAGTTCTCATTTTCAATATTAAGCGTTAGCCCATAGTTAGGTTCTACATACTGAATTTTAAATGTAAAAATTACAGTTTATTTATAAGCTTTATCATTAATTTTATCCAAGATTTCAAAGAAATTGCCTTTAACGGTCGTTCTAAACGAAAAAATCTTAAACGGTTGTAGAGATGCGCGATAAACTTCGTCTAATTATCCTTGATTTCTATCGAATTTCCTGCTTTTCATGGCAACACTAAATTAGATTTGTTTCGTTTAATTCATTGTCTATTACAAAAAAAAAAAAAATTAAATGTATAACACTGTTTGAAAGTCACGTATAGTTTTGTTAATGACTATTCAAAAACCATCAGAAGTACCAATTTCATGCTTCAATTACCAATTCTATTTACCCCACTTTTGTTTTAACTTATAGGTGTTCATTTGAAAACAATTTTTGAACTCATAAATGCATTAATTAAAAAAATTTTCTAATCAGGGATTTTAAAATAGCTTTTCAATCGTATATAAAGTATATTTTATATAATAAATGCTACTGAATGGCAAAACCCATAATAACATTTTTCTTAAATTTCTTGGACGCAGTTCTCAGGCTTTTACAGTAGAAAATAATTACTCATTTTTGTTGGCAGAAGACTATACTTAAACTCGCAAAAATTATATTGTTTTGTTATCCATGAATTTATTTTAGTAGCATAAATAAAGTGTAACAATAATAATAAACATAATTTTAAGTTATAAAAATGCATATGAAACATAATTCATGAAAGTTAGGACAGCTGTTTAGTACTTAAAGTTTTTTAATGATTTTTTTAGCAAAAAAGTCTAAAGTTTCTAAGTCAATTAAGTGGCACGATTATTTATGCGTTTATTTAGTGTGGGTTCATCAGAAACACGCAAATTGACATTGATTACAACGTTCGTTTGCCAACAACATTACCACCAAACACCAAAGTAATACGATTTGTATTGGCCACACGCCACACGTGTCATCGTTCAAAATCAATTCGTTGTGCATTATAACTTTATATGAACAGCGTCGTTCGGTTAAAAAAAACATATCTGGCTTTTTTATTAAGTAGTAATGGCAAACGAATTTAGCCAGTAACCTAATGAAACTTAATTTAAAAATTAACGTAACCACCAAGGAAGTGTGTGCATTCACTTTTACTTTTAAGGTCTTTGTCGTCTTTAAGAAAAAAACAAATCGCCAAAACAGTTGACGTGAGAAAAAGCGCAAAAACGTACAAAAGTAGCTTGAATCTGTAATGAATGTGTAGTTCGTGAACGATTTAGTTCAATTGAACTAATCACTCAATTGAACTATCTGAGCTCTTTAGCTCAGTGACTGAGCTCTCCGCTACGAAGCGCTTTTTTTTGTTCAAGCTCAGTTAGTGACCAACGTTTCTAGTTCAAAGCTCAAAATACTTAGATTTAGATTGCTTTTGTTTTGATAAGATTGTGTTATTGCCAGTATGAACTATTTTTTAAAAGTTCTTTGAACAAACTCATCGTTTTAAAAAAATGTGTTTCTTATGGTAACGTTAATTCAGTTATCTTGTTTTTTTATACTAAAATCAATAAGTTTAAATTAAATTTTTCATTGATTTGTAAAAAATAGTTCTTTTATTTGGATTTTAATGTATTAATTAATTATTTTTGTACATTTGGTTATAACACAATTTTTTATGGCAACATCGTTTTATTGCACGTTATTCCCAGATACATTTTTCCCATTCTGATGCTGTTACAATTTAAACTGAATCGTTTTTTTACTTTTTTCAAATTAAATAAAATTGATTGTGGTATAAAAAATTGTTTAGAAGATGTCTGAAAAATGAAAGCATAGTGATGTATGGTTACATTTTACTGAAGACGGTGATAAAGAGCTAAATGCAAATATTGCAAATCAACTTAAGGTATTGCAGGTGGATCTCATGGCAATTCATCTCGGCATTTGAAGGCAAAACATTCACGTCAATAAATAGTTTTTGAAAGGCAGTCACCAATACCTAACGTATCAAACGTAACAAATGTTGAACTGCCGTCCACTAGCTCGCAGCAGAGTATTCACCAATTTTTTCGTAGGCCGCCGGCGGTACGTAAAGTTGAGCTCATAGACAAGCAAGTTTTAAAAATGATTGCGAAAGGGCACCATGCGCTAAGATTTGTAGAAGAGCCGGAATTTAAAAAAAACTTATAAAGTGTCCTAGGTATAATTTACCAACAAGAAAAACGTTAACCCACAATATAATGCCGACTGTTTATAACGAGGTTTTATGTGCAGTAAAATAAAAATCCAAGCGGCTTCTGCAGTGTGCCTTACAACAGATGGATGGACGTCAAAAACGAATACCAGCTATTTGGCAGTTACCACTTATTATATAGATGAAAATACCGCGTTACAGACACATTTAATTGCATGCGATGAATTTGTTGAGAGGCATACTGCAGAAAAATTTTTTGAAATAAAATTATAGCGGATTTCAAAATAGACAACAAAATTACTGCTGTGATAAGCGACAATGCTGCAAACATAGCGGTTGCTATTCGGCAAGGGCACTGTAGAGCAATCGGATGTTTCGCTCATACTTTGAACCTGATTGTCCAAACTGCTCTGATCAAGGTGAGCGACACGATATTTAAAATTAAAAGAATCGTTGAGTACTTTTATAAGAGTGCGCTAGGATTAAAATTGAAAGAGACGCAACAAAAAATGAATCTTCCTGAATTAAAGCTCAAACAGGATATTGTTACCCGTTGGAACTCCACCTTTGAAATGCTGGAGAAAATAAGTACTTTAAAAGAAGCTGTAATTAGTATATTATCTCTAACTTGACCAGATTTATCTCTTCCTTTGGACGAATGGGACCTTATGAAATAAATTGTTCCACTTTTAAAACCATTCTACCAAGTCACAAAAGAAATATCTGCAGAAAAAACGTAACACTTTTAAAAGTATTGACAAACATATTGGAGTCAGTTATTTCGAGGAGTAATTCAACGATAGTCCAAATAAATGCGATGCTTACCGCTTCAAAGAGAATATCTCGCTTTGGTGAATTAGAAAGAAACTCGCTATATTCTGAAAGCACCATATTGGACCCAAGATTTAAAAGAAATGGTTTCAAAAATGATTTGGCTTACAATAATGCTTTGAGAACACTTAGAAAAAGGATAAGTCAAATGCAACCGAAAACAGTTATGAGTGCTCAACCCAAAAAAACGCTGACGTTGACGTTGAAGACGATATTTGTAAAGAATACGATCATGATTTCAGTATAACTGTACGACCTGAAAACAACCTTTCTGCGGGAACTTAGAAAGAAAAAAAGATCCTTTTTTATGGTGGAAGGAAAGAAAACAGATGTATCCAAGAGTATATTCATACGTCTTAAAAAGACTTTGCATTGCAGCTACACCAGTGCCATGCGAGCGCTTTTTGTCCTCTGCGGGCAGATTATGATTGAAAGGCGAACATTTTTAAAACCAAGTTAGGTTTTTAGTTTGGTGTTTTAGCATAATAACATGTAAATATGTATATAAACTTTTAGTTTCTTTATTAAAATATCTCTTTTTATTTATTCTTTTTTTAATAAATGTATCTTTAAAAAATACAAACTGATTTTAATTAATAATTTTTTATATATAAGTTTATTAACCTTTGCGTTATTTTCTTTTTATTTCTGTTTTTAAAGCCTGTAAATATGAAATATATTTATTATAAAAAATTACAAAAATAAAAATGAATACGAAAATAAAAATTAATTTTACGTTTTTCACACATTAAAAACTTTGTTTTATTTTAAATTAATTATCCAATTCTTTTTAAATTATATTATAGTTTTTACAACACAGCGAAAGAGATAATCCATAATTTAGACAAAAATATAAATTAAAACAAGAGTGAAACCTATTTTGGTACAACTTAAGAAAATATATTATTATTAACCAATATTCTTTTTTAATTTTTATAAAAATGCATGCTTACATGTCTTTAAATTGTTTTCCAATTGCACAATTGTTCATTAGTAAATATGTAGATGTTTTTAATTTCTGATAATTTTATCATAGAAGCAAAAAAAAAAAGAGTGTAAATTTAAAACAGAATACTAAAAATCTTATAAGCAAAAAACAATTAAGCTCACTGAGTGAGTCTTGACTAAAAAAAATAACAGAATAGCTGAATGCTTCAGTAGTTTTAGCTCACTAAATGTGCTTAAACTATATGAACGAACTTGTTCGTTCTAATGAACTGAGCTAAAAGAGCGCTCACTTTAAAGAGTCCAACTCTATAATGAATATTCAGAAATATATAAATTAAGCCATTATCTAGACAACAATATTTGTTAATTACAAGTAAGAGTTAAATAAATAATTCAATACAAGGCCAAATATAAATACAAACAATTCTTCTTTTATCTGAATTTCCTATTAAACATTTTAATCGAAGCCATATTATTCTCTAACTCAATATTTATTCTTTTAAAAGCTACAAGTAACACTTTAAATTAACTGAGGGTAAAACACCCAAACGATTTTTCATTGCAATTAAAATGAAATGAAACATTTTTCGATGCAAAATACGTCTGTGTGGCTACACTCCTTCTGCAAGCAGACTGTTCACTGCAGTCCATAAAAAGCGCCATCATATTGCCTCATTGTGAGGTGATGTATTTAAAGCTACAACATGGAATTCCTTAGTTAGATTTTGATATGATATTTATTATCTTCAAGAATAGGTGGAATAAAGTAAAAAATTATAACGATTTGTTTAGATAAACCAAATGCTTAATTCTAATTTTATTGCTTATTTTTATTTTTTTGTTACACCAATTTTCAAATAGTCTCAATCCAGCGACAAACTTTTATTTAAAAAAACTGCTTAAAATGTGTGTTGTTTGGATCAATACAATAATGTAAAGCAAAAAAAAATTATTTAACGGGCATAGTCTTAACTTAAAATAATAGTGATAAATTTCATAAATTTCTTTCTTTTATAATGCACTATATAAATACATACATACATATGTCAAATGATTAGAACTTTCTTGCAAGAGGTATCACTTATAAATTTTTATCTTTTAACTTACTAAAAGGTTTGAGATAA
The DNA here is from genome assembly GCA_937654795.1 of Cistogaster globosa. Classification (NCBI taxonomy): domain Eukaryota; kingdom Metazoa; phylum Arthropoda; class Insecta; order Diptera; family Tachinidae; genus Cistogaster; species Cistogaster globosa. Next base: position 14,573,151 of record OW569408.1, read on the forward strand.
TAATTAAAACATTGGAAATATAACCAAGCTGCAATAATGTTTAAAAATAATATAAAATAGATATCCCTGATCATTTTGTTGTAGTAATCTGCATTTCCGAGATAAATCCTCTAATCTAACAATGAGTGTAAATACGCACATATTTTGTATTGTCTATTTTGTCGCTAGATAAGCAATACAAAAATTTTAGTCGTTTTCTTAACGATGATCGACTTTCTAACATAAACAGCTAGTTAATGACAACAGAAAATATCTTTAAAAAGTTTACTGAATAGCAAAATCTAAAATTTTGTTGTTAAATCGATAATCGTAAGAATAGGGTAAATTATCACACTACAGGTGTCCAGCACAGCCGTAACACTGTGATGCATGCGAAGTTCATTCATAACTACCATATTAGCCTAAGCTCAGGCGCAATATAAAATCTTGATGAATTCTAATGCTCTATTGCCTGTCATATAATACGAAGACATTATTCTTCCTGTGCTACTACTACACTGGGTTGATTAATATCCAATAAAAGATACAAAATTAGCCATGTTTGCCACACAAAAAGAATTAATAAACAAATTTTATTAAATAATTTTTGTTTCTGGTCTTTCTGATCTAAATGTGTTTTAAAATTATAAATTTTCTCTGGCTTCATGGAAGCTGAGTTTCAGATTTCGATATGTAATTGTTTTTTTCAGTTCCGAACTAATGTTGTTACTACACAGAGCTACTAACAGTTTTAACCTTGGATTGTATATCGAATCAACTGCGGATTATGCTTAAAGATCTCGGTCGATTCTTTGAATTATTTCTTTTTGTCATTCATAACAAGTGGAAATGATTTTTGCTTAGGTTTTATATTCGACTCTTCATAAAATATATTTATCCTGAATTCTTTTATGTTTTCAAAAGATAAAAGTTCTAAACAAAAATTCTGCAAAACGGACAATTCAAAACAGTTATAAAAATTAAATTGAAAGCACGAACAAATTTTTAATTTCAAAATTGCTAACAGAACCTTAATTGCAACTAAATTTGGAGCAAAAAATTTCTGTTTTTAAAGAAAACTTTTTATATTATAAATATTTATATATAATTATTTAAAATTGGAGAAATTATGAGTAAATTTTAAAGTTCCAGAGGAAATCAAAAATACAATAAAAAATTTAGTCCCATCAATAAGTCGAACTTATATCAAAATTAAAAAAATAACACTGTGATAAATTGGATAGAACTGTGATAGGATGACGGCGGTTTAAATTGATCTTAAACTAATCAGTCAATATCACAATCCAGCTACTCTTAGCTTTTTATACTCCTATCAGTCGTTGACATTATTAGTGTTGCCTAGGGTTGTAAGTAGGTTTGGCTACGTTACCCTTTATTATATATGTAAGTCATGGTTAGTGAAGTAACTCCAATCAACAACAAAAAAAAAAAAAAATATAGGGGTCATAGAGAAAAATGTCATAGGCTTCTCGTAGGTTAAGCATTTAAAAAAAACTCTTCAAAAGCTTTTAAATGATACCCATATTGATATTTATACATAAAACAAAACAGAAACGGGGTCATTTTTGTACATAAAATATTTTTGGAAAATTTTGATGTTGGTGTAGACAGTAGTTGATATGGAGTACAAAGCACCTAATTTTGCAATTTTTATCTGTCCGCCTGTCTGTCTGTGTTCGCATCACGTGCTTGATGGGTTTGAATAGAATTTTCGGAGCAGGTTTCTTAGAACCTTGGTTCAAATATAGAATACTTTGTTTTTAGGAGAAATAAGTCATGTCGTAGAAAATGTAGAGGTTCATAAGTAAAAGCACCCAATTTTACCGGTATAATGGTACTAGAACAGGTGTCAGCACAATTTATTTTTGTAGATGGAGAATTTTAAACACTGTTTAGGGAACCCTACAATAAATGTTTAAAAACACATTTTTTTTAAATTGAATTTTAAAAATTTTAAAAGTGATACGCGGACGAAGTCGTGGGCTCTGCTAGTCTTAAATAATATGGTGCACAATCGAAAAATATAGGTGAGCGCCAATTTTTTCACTTGATGTTTTTTCATATCTTTTTTATTCTCTATCGCCTCAGGATTTGTCTTTTGAATGGAGTTGCTTCACTAAACAAGATTTGTTTCAAATGATATAGAAAAATTAGAGGCAGACGTGGTATTTCGCCTGATGTCTAATCGATTGGCGTATTTATATTTTGTCTCTAGCTCATCTAGTGCCTTGACAAAGTTGTTCTTAACTCGAACACGGACGGGCAGACGAAACTGCGCATTGTAGACATTACAAACGGAATAATAAGCTTAGATTTACCCTTTTTCCACCTATCGTGAAGTGTATAAGAATGAAGGCATATTTATTATAGCGCATATTGAAAAACAGCTGGTAATTTTTTATATACGAAGCTAAACGGAGATGACAATTATGTCATGTATTAAAAATTAAAAAAGAAGAAAAAATTTTGAGGGGACCTTAATATTTCTGGGGTGACTTCTATATACAGGTCTATCTAGGTCAAAAGAAAGTGGAAAGTGGATTTAATCGATTTAGAAATTGAAGCATGACCTTAACGTTATCGATCTCAGAAAACTTTAAAAGAAATGATAAGATCATTCGATTCTCAGCTTAGGTTTAGACATTGTTGCAGTTTATTAATAAAAAAATAAAATTTAAAATACTTCTAAACAAAGTTCCTAATAATTGATTTTTAATGTGTTATGTTGCAGTCATAACTTAGTCAGAATAGGTCTGTCTGCGTACACATATTTTGCATCATTTTTTGCAAAATGTTGAAAAATGTTGTCTGCGTACTCCAAATCTCTTGCAGCGAGAGAGCCAAAAAGAGAATTTTTTGACAGTTGGCAGTTAAAGAACTTGCAAAATGTTGCTGGAGAAATTTCTGCTTGCAAGATTTTGCAACTAGTTTGAACAGCTGTTTTTATTTACTTATTTAATGAAGTAATTTTTGTTGAAAAACTAAAAATTGAAATTTAACAATGGCAGAGGTAAGTAGTTAGAATTGTGTTGACTTTTAATGTTTATAATAAATAATAATGAACAAAACATTTTATTTTATGCTAGAAACGTCCAAATATACAGTGCGACTGTGATGTTAGTGAATTGGAGATGGCAGAACCATGTAATAAACAGTGTAATAAACAAGTTTTTTTTTATTTCCAACACTTTTTAGGCGCACTTTAATTAATAATTTTTTACATTACCGCGAAAATTCACTTTTGCGCATTTCTTTTGTTTTGTTATTTTAATTGTTTACACACCGATCAGCTGTTTTCTTGCAAGATTTTACTGGATACTGTCTCCGTACTTTTTGATATATTTTCAGCCGACAGAGTAAAATTGGTCTTACTCTCCCAAAAAAAATTACTGAGTATTAGCTACTGGAAAAGTACCCAGACAGACCTAGTATTTTAATATTTTGCTCAAATTATCGGATAATATATTGCAAATTTGACAATTTATTTACTTTTTGGCAATTTTTTTTATTTTATCTATTATTTTATTTTCGAAAAAATCTTAAAGTTATTTTACATCTCCCAATACTTTTTTAATACTGTTTAGAAATAAAAGTTTACCAAGACTTTCACCTCTCAATCTGTTTCTTTGTTGAGCATCACCTGCGCCGCTTGTGAAAATAGTCTTTTAGACGGAACCGATCTTCCCACCATTGTTAGATTTATAATCTTTCCAAAATCCAACGGATTTTTGTTCAGTCTTCCAGCAAGAGTCCTCAAATGAACTGAAAGTTCATCAGACTTTATATCTTCACTCTTATTGCTTTTACAATTTCTATGAACACGTTTATATATCAATCAACACGTTCTGTATACAATTATACGTATTAGTAGCCTCAGCTATAAAATTCATTTTAGAGAGTTCGTTGACTTCTGTTTCACAGATTTACTTAAGAATAATCGCTATCCGATTCAATATTGACATAAAAATATAAGAAATAATTAAAAAAATTTTTGTTCCATAAAATAATTGTTCTGAAAAACTTTTTTAAAATATAAATTGCAGATACTTGTTCTAAAAGCTTGATCTCATTAGATTTTTAAGTTATGTATATATAAAAGTTGTTGTTAATTTTGTTTAATTTAGATAACACATAATAACTACAATCAGAGTTTGGAAAAAAACGTAGGCAAGTCACTTTTGATTGTTGGTATGGTACTTTGCTTAAATGTGGATGCTTGTGTTTATTGATTTTATTTTTGTTTTTTTTTGCCTTTTCTCATTTGGCAATTAAAATTAGCTTATCTGATGTTAAAAGTTCCCTGAAGAGTTGAGAAATCAACGAAATGGACATAGGAACTGAAAAGTTATATAAAATTAAAAATAATAATTTTTCATTTTGTCTAAACTATTGGAACTATTTTTATTATAAGAATATGTTCTGGTAATGTTGTATAGGCAGTACTTTTCTCAAAAACTAAGAGCAAAAAAGCAGCAGTGTCATAATAAATTTTTATCTTTCCTGTAAAATTAAAAAACCAAAAGTATATTTTGCTTTTGCTAGACAGTTCAAAAATATGTAAAGCGGTATGGCTGACTTTTATTGCTCATGGTTTCGTAAAAACAGTTGCGTTAAAAATTGTAAGGTTTATCTTGATAAATTAAGAATGTTTTTATTTGGTGAATATCACATACAAAATTTTGATATATTTTTAAAATGTTTTAAAATTTAGAACTATTTTGTTAAAGTCCATTTCAGGCAATGTAGTATAGGACAATACGACTAAAGTGGTATAGTATTCCATATTGCCCATCAAAAAACAACAAAAAAAAAAATAATAGAATAGAATAGAAAAAATAGAAAAAATAGAAAAAGCAGAAAAAACAGTTTGGGGTATAAAACTTTTCAGCAATGAAAAATGTGTTGGGAAAATATTTCTGACACAAGATACTGGGAATTGAAAAAGTCAGACGTTAGATCTGTATGATCGCCAACATAAATAACATTCCCAACAAATAAAAGAATACGCTTTGAAATATTGGCTAAAAGTTTCTTTTAAGCATCATTGTGATATTTTTAGCTTTCAAAAGTACAGGCACAACTTTGGCCTGAATTATTTATTAAATTATTGGAAGAAGAATATGTAAAGCATAACTTTCCATTAATCCGAAATTGGAATGTGGATAAAAGTGGGAGTTCAGGGTCATGTAGCCGCTAGGAAAGGAACAAAAAAGTAGATGATCAATGACTTTTTTAAGAGAAGTAGCACTTCAGGCAATAAAGCCTATTTAGTTATTTTCGTGCCACATTCTTTAGAAAAGGGATAGATGAGAGATAAGACAGGTAGTGAAAGGAGATAGATAGATAGCAGTTTTATTAGTTATTTTACTTCGCCGGCGAATATGCTATGAAGTACCGTCGTAGGAGGCTGCATGTTTAATGTCAATTCTGAATATGTATTTATACTATTAAACAGAAAAAACCATTATTATTTTTTGGTTGCCGTAGGGGTTGAACCCAGTCCAACCAGGTTTTTTGTAAACGTACTTACCACATCGACTACAGCAGCCATAGTTGGTTGGTTGCGAACATCCGTTGTATGAGCGCTGGATGCGTTATCGGACCAAGGTAGATTATACTCCATTTTTTTTTGTAATGCCCGTTTCTCTATTTTCTTATATATTTATAAATATCTCCGAAAGTAGAGGTTCAAACTCTTGCGCACCTAGCCCATTATAAACCTAACATATTTATTGTATTTAAGTATAAATTTTATGTCAATTAGAGAAAAATTATGTTAAAATTATTATTTGTTTAATTTAAGTTGCTGAAATGTATTGTAGAAGTAATTCCAATATAATGGACAATACACTGTAGGTATATACATATAAAATATTTTTTTAAATAAAAATAAGAAAATCCTGCGGAGGCGTATCAGAGGCAAGATGTCACATTAAATGTCAGTATATTTTTTTCTCTAAAGGTTCAATGGTTTTTCAAAAACTGTGTACTATTGTGCAATTAATCGATCCTCTTGTCTCTATGCAAGTAATAAAATAAACACACATAGACACATTCGCATATACGTTTATATAGTCATTGCTATTTTAATGTTAAAAAAAATTTACTCCAGTGTCCTTTTGATTACGTATGTTTTCAATTGCACCCCACAAAGCCAAACATATGTTATAATTGTGTGCATACATTAAACCACTGAACGAACAAAAATTAAAATACTTTTACTATTCCGAAAAAAGCACATATTTCTATTGTGAGTCTCATTTGTTTGTTTAGATTGCTATAACTTAGTTTACTTTCAAATATTTTCATGTGTTTTTTTATTATTATTTTTTAAGTTTGTAAAATCAGGAGAAAAGAGAATAATTTATGAGTAGTTGAAAGCAATAAGATAGAAATATTTATGCAAAGAGAATATTCTTTTTAAAATGTTGTGACAGGAGATGTTTAAACCCGATTTATTTTTAAAGACTTGATTTACAAAACATTACACAGTCACGCTACTACATTCCATACTTACAATAAATTGTCGTTCAGATTGGTACCTGGGAAAGGATAGGCTACCCTCTAATCAAATTTATCTTTCTTCGTTAAAGACCTGTAGCCTCCTACAGAAAAATTCTCTAGTTACGCTTATGAAATCTCCGCACCTAATTTTCTCCTACAATTAACTCTTGGTATGTTGGTATGATAGGCAAAACACAAAGTGAATTAGTTTACTTATCTTGTTCCAGCATTTTTTTGTTTTATTGTTATGTTAATTAACTTTTTTCAATATAATTGATTTAATTTTTAGTTAACAGATGTTGTTACTTACAAACAAAATTACAAATTTTGTACAAAGTTTACAATGATGCATTTAAAAGTAGAGTAAGAAAAGGGTTAAATCTATGTTGAACTATTAACCGAATTTATGATTTCATTGTACCTAACTTCTTCAATAAATGTATAAAAAATAAATCTAACCTTTTTGGAAGAACAGAAAAGCAAAAATAATAAAGTTAAATCTGTTGCAGGGTTATTTTCAAGTTCTTCATCTATTCGGACATACTTTTTTATAAGTGACTTTAAACAATGGCCATTAAAATAGCATCACATCTATCAATTTTATCCTGTTATTTTCTAAGTAACAATGTACTTTAATTTCACTTTGAGCACAAAAGCAAAATAAAATCATATACATTGTGCAGATTTGTCCCCTGAGGCTGCTTGAGAGTTAGAAAAAAAAAAACTCATCAGAAAATAGAAATGAATCCTTAAATGGGCTTGCTTCATGTGTATTTTAGTGAAACTTTTTTAGGTTTTTTTTTGTTTTTGTAATAATTTCCATAAAAGAAAATAAATTTAATCTGCCCCAGTAACAGAAGAACACTTGAATTTTTGTGTGTACCACCCAACGAACACTTTAATGCAAGAAAATAAATGTGAAAGAAACTTAGTCAGCTTACTTTATTATCATTTAATATAGTCTGTTGTTGCCTAGAAGATGTCGCAATTGAGAGGAGGCTTATCAACACCAATAAGCCAATTCACACTAGAATAATTTTTAGTCCGCTTAACTCTTGTTCTTTTCAAAACACACTGCATTAATTCATCTGGCATACGTACCCAGAGCTTTGTGTGTATTAGTATTTTTTTGTTTACCTGACGTTTGTTTTTCGTATATATATTGGTTTTGTTCTGATAATGCGGGGTTGAAGCTGGTTAAAAAATTTTCCAACCAAAAACGTATCTCTTGATCGAAAATGCCTACAAGCTGTCACGTTATTCCAGAATCATTAATCCAGTAAGAAATGAGTCAAGCGGAATAAACAGAAGCACTCTCATCAACGTTTCAAAACAACATAAGTAGCCGTTAATTTTCTCTCTTTTCTTTATAACAGTTCTTCACCAACCTCAATGTTATACCTACGAAGCTGTACAAAATTAATAACCATATCAACTTACATAATTTAGAATTAAAAAGTTGGATTTGTTGAAAACTTTCTACGCCCAAAAACTTGAAATGAGAATAATTGAGTTATCTTCGTGAGAAGAGTCAAAAATAATAATCTGATATCAAGAGGATGTTTGGAAGCTGACCTAATCATGGAAAGGGTGTGCAAATCAACTTGTAAAGAAAAAATCGTAAAACTTTATGGAATGTTTCGAAAACAGCGTTTATAGAAACAAAATTATCCAATTGGCATCTAAATTATATCCCTAAGAACAGACGAATTTCAAGTTTAATTATTAACTTTTTTTGTAAGATACATTTTTATTAATTTTTTTACCATGTTATAAAAATACACAATAATTTTTGCATTTAAAGTTCTGGAGGAGGCTTAGGACGGGTTATAACATTTAAAAACAAACTTTTTATTTTTTATTAGATTATTTCCTTTAAACCTGATACTTCATCTAACAAACCACAAACTCTTTAAGCTCTACGCTACGCAAGATTTTTTAAAAGGAGCGACGTTTCCATTAGATTTTAATCTATTTCCGAATGAGCCATTGCTTTAAATGTATGAATTAAAGAAAGTTGCATCAGGCTAATTTTAAAATTGAAGTTTTGATCTTATAATTATCTCGCATAGAGGTAATATCAAACAGACACCAAAAGAGTACGATTGTCCCTGCCAAAAACTCACAGCTATGCTATGTTCTCAGTTAGATAAAGCCCTGACTGACCAGTGTTGCTAGAAAAATTTTGGCTCTTGTCCCCAAAAATCCCCATTTCTTTACGAAAATCCCAATGTTTTCCCCAAAAAGAAATAATTAAAAATACGCATTTATATATATAAAAAAACTTTTTAATTAATTCTGTACGTATATACACATGCATATAAAAAATGTCAGGAATTGTAATATTTTGAACTCAGTTTTTTAAGAGTCAATATAATACAAAAATAAAGTATATATTTTTAATTTTTTACAAATTAAAATCGTGCAAATTGAAATACTAGGTAGTCGTATGAGGACAAAGACAAAAAACGTGTGTAATTTGTTAGTGTAAATTTACATGTACGTGTCAGTAAACAGTGACGAATAATAAAAAAACAGAGAAGAAAAAGAAATTTATTGAACAAACGCTACTTCATTTAATTGTTCCTTTAGTGTTTTTCGACATCGAACAAAGTTCCACTTTCGCACTCGAACTTTTTTACAAACAGCACAAATATTTTTTCATAAATATTCAAATATTTTTTATTAATGTACATTTAGTTAAAAAAAATAAACAATTTTTAAAAATGTTTCTAAAAGAAACGTTTTCTTTTTAATAAATGTTGTTTTTGTTTGTTTTATTTTATGTAATAACTGCACTTCTTGGACACACACACCATTTTCACTTTTCACGCAACGGTTTATTCGCACACTCACTATTTTGCGAACAAATTAATAATTTAAAAATATTTTTCGTTTTTAAAATTAAATTTTTTTCGTTTTTGGCGCGTCAACAAAATGTAAAAAAAAATTTGACTTTGGTTCTAAAAAATTTGTCAAGCGAATTCGATCATCTTCGCTATTAGTTCTATCTAGTATTCAATTTGCCTTGTGTGCATCCAAAATTCAAAAGTATCTCGGAAGCTAAAATGAAAACTCATGGAACTAACCAAAAATTTAAAATTGTTTTTTTTTTTTACTGCACGGAAATACATTTACGTTTAAGGCATAAAATTAAAAAAATTGTGAATATTTTGTTAGTTACATGAGTTTTCATTTTAGTTGACGACATGTTTGTATACTACAAGTCTATATAGATAAGTTTATACACATAAAGTAAAATAAATTCATAAACCGACAAATGCGTTAATTAAAATTTAATAATTTAAGACATATTAGTTTTTTCAATTCGCTTTTCATAACGGTTGAGAAAATATATTTTGTGTTATATAAATATGCATGAATTATTTCTTACATTTTGTTATCACGTCAAAATTTAAGATTGTAAAGGCATCAAGTTCGTCGCGAGCTTCTTCAAAGGTAGTTTAATTACTAAGCCATAAACCCAAGTTTAAAAAAAAACTGCTAATATCTCTGCTACAACTTAAATGCCCCAAAACTCGTTAAAATACCAAATGCAAACTGCTATCCATTTAATTCGATAGATCCGTTTACTTATCAATCAAGAGTATTTACACCCATTCAATTAACATTAAATATTAACTACTTCAATAAAGCAGGCGCTATACCAAATTTTATTATTGCCTAATATTTTGTTTTATGCATTCTAGTTATTAATTTAAACACTTTTTGAAATAAATCACAAAGATGACCAATTGATATTATACTAGAATTTGTAATTTTAATTTGCCTTACAAAAATATTAAAGTCACTATTTAGTGCTGCTTTTAATCTGTTAACTCGATTAAGCAGTAGTACATGCAGAAAAAAATTCAAAATATAAAAATTAATGACAATAAATCAAACAAGTGCTAATAATAAAAAACCTAAAAATGAAAAATTCCCAAATCCATCCCCACGAATTTCTGTCCCCAAACTTATGTTGAAATCCCTAATTTGGGGAGAAATCCCCTTATCTGGCTACACTGGCCCTGACCATTATTTAAATTCTGTAAGCCTGTATTTTCTTAATAAATTATAACAAGTCGTTTCTGAATATTAATAAAACGTGGAAAAAAACGTATTTGTGTATTTTCAAATTAGGTTTTCGTTTTAGTTTTTCAGTTATGTTAATGTACAATGTCATTTAAAAAATTACAATTATTGAAAAGCAAACAGGCATATTTTCTAACTGTCCTTTATATTCATTTATAGAACAATAATTTTAAATGTTTGTTGGGTTTGTAATTATTAAGAAAAAACACCCATAAAAGGGTGCGAGTGTTGCACAGATATAGATAAAGTTTTAGAGCGTTGTCATTTTCTATTCTCGTCATCATCATTAGAAGGCGTTAAGCTGTACAAACGTGGGGAGGTTTTATTTGTGTTCTATTTTTCACATATCTTTCGTAGCACCAGTAGTAATTGAACACACTTTTGGATGTGTTTGTGCTTTTTGTATTCAACTTCTCTTAAACGACTACCAATTTTGCTCAGACGAATCAAATTGATTTGTGAGGTTTAACTACAACGTATTAAGCTGTTTACATCAGTGTTATGCCGATATAGGAGTGTATGCAAGTCTAATACCCTTGTAACTTGTATGTTAAAGTTTTTAAGAAAGCAGTTGTATTTTTAATGCCATAATGATTGGTTTCTGCATGTGCCTCTAGTTGTGTAAAAGACTTTTTGACCTGATTGTAATATTGTGGCACACTTAGTGGATTACAAGTGTTACTTATTATTTATTTTATTAGCTGGCTTACTGGCTGACTTCATGGTTTTACACAAAAAATCAGTTTGTGCAAATAAAAAAAGGAGTTACAATACAATATTTTCAACGATAATTTTTATCGATGTGAAAGTTGAGAAAATTTCAGCAAATAACTTCAAAAAATAATTTTTTGCGTTAAAATAAGACCTGAAACGATGTTATTTAATGATTATTGTTGTGGTATACAAATCTTAAGCAAGTACTCATTACTTGTAAAATACAAGGGTAAATCAATAAGTTTTGTCAAAAAACTAAAGAACTTATTTTAAGGTGAAACTTATTTTTAGATGAAACTTTTAATGACAAAGTTAATTTTTAATTTTGTAAGACTGTAAATTGTATTTTTTGGAGTATACAAATTAAACGTTGTCTGCCTTAATTTATAATATAAAAAGGTAAATATTATATTTATGAATTTAAAAATTATGTAACGATATACATAAATAAACAATAAAAATAAGTTTTTACTTATTGCAATTCTCATAAAAGTTTAGTTTTGTTCATGAAATTTGACTGATTCTTCTTTGCTTTGCATTGTATTTTAACTTCATAAACAGTGTTAGTCAGTTGATTAAATTCCTTAAAACCCATCGACTTAGGTTGGCAGCGGATGCTGCTAGTTTATTAAATGCGCAAACGTTGCCTTCTTTGTGTGGCTTGAAAATTCACAAAAACTCGGGAAAGTGGCGAGCAGTTGTTGCTGCTGTTGAGCCACTTGAAAAACGGAGTACATTGATAAACGTAACATTGATGAAAGACATTTGTAAATCGTGCTGCGCATAATACTTTAAATTATATATGTAAATTTGCTTGTGAAGAGACAAGCGTAAGCACCTTACAAATTTATATATCATTATTCATTTTGGTTATTTAAACTGAAGAAAAAGAGGAAGTATTTTTAAAAAAATATATAATGTATTGCAGATATCACATCTTATTAAAGGAACTTAAAAACAAGACAAGAAACGACTTGTTTTACAGCTACTTCTACCACCTATAACTTGTTTTGAGAAGGTGTGTAGCAGTGTAGACTTTTACTCCTTTCATATATTACAGATCTCATTTAACAATGCTACAAGATATATTTAAGGTATACGGAGATTCAGCCAAAATAAATATTAAACTAATGGTTCAAAGACAGAAGAATAGCAAAGCTTTCAAGGAATGTATAACTCACAATATCTAGCCTCATACTTTATTTTTCAATACAAATCACTTCGTTTTTAATTTCTGAATTTCCGTATTGTATTTTTTATTATTTAAAAATTTTTTTTACTAAAAATGTATTTTTTATTATAGTCAAATTTAACATAATTAATGAGTGTCTTTTATTATGTCTTTTATTTTCTGGTCCTATTTTATTCTATATAAATAAAAAATATATACTGAGTGCCATATTAAAGCATATTGTAAGCGACGATTGGATCCAAGCAGTATATTTCAGAAGGTGGTCATAATCAAGCGATAAATGCGTTAAAGTGATTTTCTAGTATCACAAAGTTTAACGTTGACATTTTATGCTTGGTAGTGACCGTCTGTGACAATTCTTTAAATTACCAGTTTTTATACTTAAGGGTCGAGTTAACGAAATTAATTATTAAAAAAACTGTGACATGCCCTTATATTGTGATGTGTAATATATATTCCCCTATTTAGAGTACAAATTAGAGTTTTTGTCTTACAACTCACCACAGTAAAAAACAAATGATAAATGTCAAGTTAATTCTACATTATTAAAAAAAAAAATGCAAACGAAAAGACATTTATTAGAAAAAGTCTATTCAAATGATTGATACCAAAAATGTTCTGTTTGTTGTTGTTTGTTGATTACATGTTCTTTTTTATAACAAATTCATGCATAACGTAACGCACTAACAACAATGTATGTATTCTATGTTAACATCTTAAAATTAGGTTCAGTTTAGAGAGAATATGCCAACAATTCTTACAAAAAAAAAATAAAAATTTAATTTTGCAGGAAAATATAAAAATTCAAAACACAGCGCTCAGTTTTTTTCGCTGTCCTTCAAAATTTCTTAGCCGGTACATAACTCTTAATGGAACATAATTTTTCTAGGTAAATAACGCGAAGAAATTATGTTACTTATTTATCCATACTGCTCTGACAAAAAAATAAAAGTTACAAAAGCAAAAATTCACAGTTTCAGTTATTTTTAACGTGTTGTTCATTTTTCGAATTAAAAGAAGTAGCTCGGTGACGAAAGATCAGATTCGAATGGTTTGGTTACAGTGCATCTCAGAGCCTTTATCAAATTCATTTGACGAAGGGCTTGATATTAACTTGCGAAATTATTGTTATTTAAAATAACCAATCCTATAAAATTTGTAATCCTTAACTTCTGAAGCTGAAAACAACTAAAAGCATTTTCGTATTGTTGATGTATCAAATGATGTTATTTGTGCTCTATATTATTTTTAGAATTGTGCGAAATAAGGCGGCTGAAAAGGCGAAACATGTCCATCATCAGCAACAACAAAGCAGTGGAAACGCGAACGGCAACAGTGGCGGGACAAACAGCGGAAGCGGAAGTAGTATAACGGATCATTTGGAAAATAGTGCCACTGAAATGGTCTCTATCAATATTACTAGCAATAATAATAGTAGTAACAATAATAACGGCAGCAATAATGCAAATATTAACAACAATGTTGTTGGTAGCAATAATAACAATAGCAATAATAATAATAATAACATTAGCAGTATTAATGCCACCTCTGTTATAACACATACACCAGCCTCGGAGACAGGGTCAGCACCATCGCCGGTAGCTGCAGCTGCTGTTGCTGCAGCAGCGGCAATGCAATTGCAGCATCAAAACATTCTCAGTACAGCGAATAATAGCAACACAACCACCACCTCTTCATCTAGTAACAATCAGAATACCAGCAACATTGGGGAACATCGGACAGCCGGTTATAGCATTAATGGTATTCTAGGTATACATCACCCACACCACCATCACCACCTTCATCACCATCAGCAGCAGCATCACCATCATCAAGCCCAACAGCAACAACAGCAACATCACAATTCACTTCTAGATACAGATCACCATGGAAATAATATCAAACGGAAACGTATGGATGACTCAGGCAAGTTTTTTTTTTTAATTCAGTCACGTAACACAAGCTTTTAGGAATATTTTCTTCCTTATTATCTTGCAACACGTTGCAAGAATTATGATGTATAATATTATGGATAAATGTATGTGTATAAAAGCGGAAATTCTGGTGATCTCTTTATCGATAAAAGTCAATGCCTGAAGTAATCAATTTCGGTATAGCCTTGTGGGTAGAGAGCGTTATCGCTTAGATATTAACGATGATAAGCTTTGTAACAGCAAGTGAGTGTCATAGGTTTAAATATTATACTTAGTTGCTGCGGCGAAAGGACATAAAAGTGACAGTAAACAATTTACTGTATTAAACTATTTTACCATTTATAATCTAACCATAAGTATTTTAAACATTTAATGATCCCAACGTTTTGTTTAATACTGGCAATATACTTGCGACTAATATCGCTATTTACGGACGAGCCAAATTGTCTAATACGAAACGATCTTGCAGTATGTTAATGATAGTTCTCTTAAACTTGTATTTATTTATTTTACGCATGGCTTTTAGCCAATTAAAAGAATGCTTCAGCAACAATTATTGTAAATTAACTGTGTTATTTTTTAGGTATTTTACATGAGGGTATAGGATAAAGAATTCTTGCGTTTTTGCGAAACTTTATAAAAAGTGTTTTTGTTTTAGTTGTGTAAGGGTAATAAATCTACTATTATAGAAATACTCTAAACCAGGGATTCTCACCAACTTCCTGCTCACGGACCCCTAGTAAACTAATTTTTTTTCGCGGACCCCTCTGAAGCCCAAGTTCTAAATAAAACTCTTATTATTTTTGAAAACACTGTTTTTTCGGTTCTCATGCGGACCCCTTGGATGGTTGCTACGGACCACCAGGGGTCCACGGACCCCCATTTGAGAACCGATGCTCTAAACCATCAGTCAGTTTGGGTTAAGAGTTTCACACACATGATGAACATAGAAAATACTATGAATAATTTTTATTTCACCACAGGCGTCATTCCGTTTGCAATTTCTGCAATATTTATTTCCGATCCCATGAATTTTATATATTCTGAGTTATTATGCATAGCAAAGTCGGTTGAGCGGTCTATCCGTCTGTGTTCGTGTTAAAATCATCTTTGCCAAGGTACTAAATAAAAATTTAAATACGCCAATCGATCAGACATAGTTTCAAAAATTTTATTATTAAAAACTAGAAATCAGCAAGATCGGTCCATGTCCTGCGAGGCAGCAGCTAAAACTTCAGGCCTACCTCTAACTTTTTCATATCATTTGAAACAAATCTGTTTTTTAAGCTTTTTATCATCGCAATGATTTTTCGAATAAAAGTTTTGTCACGTAATTTTTAGTTTAATTTATTAAGGTGTAAAGGTACGAAATACCGTGCTTTAAAGCACTAAATTGACGACTAAAATATTTAGCGAGTTAACTTGGAACATAAAAAGATTACAAGCGTTACGGAGAGATTGTATGAAGTTTGACCAAGTCTCTTCAATAACAATGCTCTGATACTTGGCAAAACTCTGTTTTCACTTGATTTTTCCCCAGAGCAAAACCAGAAACAAATCAGTTTTTTATTTTATTGCTTTTATAAAGCAACAAATTTGATTAAATCAATAAAGGAAAATTATTCCTTTTAAATAGTAAGTAAGACCACAAAAAATTTGAATTACTAAGGGATGATTTGAAGAGTACGGAAAATGTGTAACTTAATACTTAGGAAAAGCATATTGTCTGTATTTTGCTATTGCAATGGCGAATGTTGATACGTATAAATGTACTTAAGGGCAATTATTATGACTTTTATTAGTTATGTCAAGTGCCTAAAATCGCTGCTCGCAATGTTTAGTGCCAAATGTTCGTGTTTTAATCCATGAAATATGCGTCACATTTCTTTCTATTTAGAGACAGATATAAAGGAAAAAATTTACTTATTTATTTAACCAACCCTCTAATAAAATCCATTAGAGCTCATTTATTTCTTTCACTGAAGATAATCAACGCGGTAGCAGCACAGAGCTTGATTAAAATCTCCAAACAGAATAAAAAACAATTGTAATTGTGTTTGGTTGTTGAATGGTTTTTAATGCGCATCTAGTGAAAATATGGAAATATTTTCTACCGAACATGATGCATACATATGTATTTATGTATGGAGTCGTACATAACTTACAGTCATTCGTTCGTTCATTTTTTGGTTTTTTAATTTTTATTAGATTTATCTGGCAAAAATATTAAGTTGTACCACCGGCAATGTAGCTCTCTCTGTTAACGATTGTTTATAAAAACGTCTGTTTTATTTTAACTTAAGAATACTTCGTGTAAGAATGATTGTGAGTGTGTGTATGTATCTGAGTGTGTGTGAAAGTATGATATGCAAATACCACAAAGACCACGTTTAAACACAATCAGCGGTTGTGATGAAAAGCAGATACAATTACAGTTAATGAAAATATCCCCCAAACACTCAAATACATACATTTACGTTTGTTATTAAGGTTTTTGTTTTCTCCCTTCCCTGAATCCACTTAAGTGTTTTTTTTTTTTTTTGATTTATTTAATTCCAAAAAAGTTTCACTAACAGGTTTCTTTTAAGCACTAAAATTTGTGTTTTAGCTTTAATTTTTTTTTAATTCAAAAACAATTCAGAGAGTTAATCTGAAATCGATATTTAGAAAAAACAGAACAAAAAGACAACTTACCTTCCGTTTATTTGTTTTTGCGATTTGCGGTATATTCCTGTTGCATTAACCAAGAATGACATAAACATAGATTACACATTCCCATTGTCAAACTTTTATTATTCTTACGCATATACATACATACTTACATGTGCACTTTTAAACAGCCTAGCACTTAACAAAAAGAAGCAAAATGTAAACAAATAGTAAGATTTGTATAAATGGAAGAAAAATAGGATCCTGGTTTTAGAACATTGAACATAACACGACTGATATGACAAAAGTAAATAGTTAGTTTTAAAAATAAAAGCAATCAATGTTTTTACTTTTGTCTTTAAAGGTCCTAACGTTTGCTCTCGGAAACTTACATTCATAATGTCAAACCAATAATAAGGCCTAAATAAATATAAAAACATTTGGCACTTTTAAAAGCTGATGACATTCAATCAAATTTAATCCATATTTAGCTCATGTGATAGCTTGGACAACAGTATGCGAAAACGATTTTGTTGCCAGTTTTGTTTTTTGTCGCTATACACCTACCGCACTTACATTGTGGGTTATATTAAGATCTCCTAATTTCAGATCCAAAAGCTTTACAATAATATCTTTTTAAACTATTTTCTGATTGATAATAAAGCTACTGTCAATAAACTTTAATCATATGCGGTCCATCCCCAAACTAAAATACTTTGTTAGTATATTTTCTTTTACAATGGCACCTCTTCTAGAATCAAGATCCAAAACTATTGCAAAAACTGTAAACTCACACGATTAAAGCTCCCCTAATATATCAAACTCATTGCCGTTTCTATTATGCAGTTAGTCCTAAAAGATTGAACACATATGAAACTACTAATTTAGTTTTCTTAATTTTAATTCCCCTCTGAGCATAGCTCCTTGAACATAGTTTATACCATCTAGTAAAGTGTCTGTTGATTTGTTGAAACAATACAATTTCCTTATTTTCACCTCATCAAAATTCAAAATAGTACGAAGTTATGAGTGATCGATATTTAGCTTTACGCAAAGTTTGTTTTCATGTCTCAAAAGAAGCTTTCAAATTTCTCGGCTTTTTGAAACACTCCATCTGATTTCCTTACTGTTTATACCACCTACATCCGACCGAGAATGGAACAACACTATCATGTATTGGCCGGTGCTTCAAAGTCTGTTTTGGAGTTACTTAAAAGGGCGAGGAAGCGCAAAGGCGGCAGTAGAATATCCAACATCAGTGACTCTCTTGAACATCGACGCAATGTGGGCTGTGTTTCACTATTTTATCGATTCTACAATTAAATTTGCTGTAATAAGATTAGGGATCTTGTTCCCGATATCTGCACGTTTTTGTGTATAACACAATTTTCATTAAAAGTTCATCCGTTTGTGGTCGATTGGCCAGTAAATCGAACTATGCATTACAGAGAGGTCTTTTCTATCACTTTAATGCGGAAAAATTTAAATCGAATGTCCACAGACAATACTTCCTCTATCCTCCTTCCCGTAACCTAATTTCTTAGTTCTAGCACAGAGCATTTCTTGAGTAGCGTCATCCACTAAGTGCTGGCACGACACAAAAAAATTAGTGTTTTTATATTTTAATTAAAATAAATCCGTCAGGTGTGAGTTAAGCTCAGGTTTTCTAAAGTATATTTTTAACGCACTTTATAACCCCTTTTATTTTCGTTCTGTTACTTGTTTTAAAAGTTATGCTTCAAAGCGTAAGCTTCAATTTTTTATATGTATATTATTTTTATATATGAAGTAAGCACAGTGCTACACACTATGTACATTTTTTGTGTGTGCCTTTAACTTTCTTTTAGACACCTATTATTTTACTTTCTTATTTAAAGGGTCTAGATATATGTACTTGTTATGGGGGACATAAGTTTACCAACTCTGTGTAAATTTCAATTTGTTTTAAGCATTTGTTTCAAGAGTCCAGAGATAGAGTAAGATACCTGTGACAGACTGACAAACATTGAAACGAAAAATAGGGCACTGTTGGGTATAGAACAAATAACAATTAAAATTTTAAAGTTATGCGGAATTTTATGAGTACAAATAGTTTTGATTTAACACGTCTTAGAAAATGACACTTTAAATTTTTTATAATTCTTTTCCATTTAGCAAATTCAAAATTTTTGGGCTTAACCTTTAGTTTGAGAATTTAATTTTTGCAAAATAAATACATATATTTATATCACAAATTAAACATGTCAATTTATTGGTTGGATCAATTAGGGATAGAACGATACCACTAGGGTATCGATATTTTTTCTCGATACAGTATCGATCGAAAAATATCGATTCGTATCCAATATCGAACAAAAAGTATAAGTATCGATACTCGTATCGGTCGACTATTTCATAGAATTAAAACAATATCACTAGTCTCATGTAGAAAAACCCTAACTTGAATTTTTACGGAATTAAGTTTTTTCAATATTCCAATACATTTCACAGAGGTACCACTCGTCACAAAATTTCAATGCGATAGTATCAAGAATAACTGTTTTACAAGCATTTACAAATATTTAATTGTGATAAATACAGTTTCTATTATGTTTTTCCCTCCTGTAAAATCACGATTATGCTAGTTAGGGCCTTTCTACATGAGACCAGCGATATGCAGTTCCAAGTACGATATTATAATTAGTGTGTAATAGTTTGTTTTACCTTTTCAGTTTAAACAAATAAGAGTGCTATATTCGGCTATGGCGAATCTTATATACCCTTCACCATGTATGTAAATCTAGTTTAGCGAAATAACTCCAATCAAAAACAAATATTGAAGTGAGAGATAATTAAAATATAAGAAAAGAAATTTTACATAAAAATATCACCGGCTCTTAATGGGCTAAGCATTTTTAAAAAATTTTAGTATTTCCTGAAAGATCTGTTCAAAACCTTTAAAATGGTACCCATATTGACATTTTAAAAGAATTGAAAAATTTTAAAATTGCATGCGCCAATTTTTTCACTTGATGTTTTCCCTTATTTTTTAATTCTCTAACGCCCTATATATTTATTTTTTTGATTGGAGTAACTTTATTGTTCCAAATGTATGAAAAAATTAGAGGTAGGCTTAGTTTTTTGCCTGCTGCCTCGAATGACGTGGACCGATCGTGCTGATTTCCAATAGCAAATCTTTTGATACCATGTCTATTCGAATGACATACTTATTTTTTTTTTTTTAGCACACCTAGTGCCTTGGCAAACTTGATTTCAACACTAACATGGACGGACAGACGGACATCTCTCAATCGACTTCGCTATGCATAAGAAGTCAGAATAAATATATTTTATGGAGTCGGCAATGGATTTTGTAGAAAGTACACAAGGAATGACAAACTTATATATACCCCTTTACCACTTTTACTACTTTTTGTGGTGAATGTTATAAAAAGAAATACCTTTTTACAAAATAAAGACAATTATATATACGAGCATATATAGTTTTAATTCAATTTATTTAAAAAAAAAACAATCAACAAAACATAACAATATTGCTTTAAAAAATGCGTGTAAATATTGACATACAAATATAACAAACAATATAAAAAAAATTTGTGTTGTTGCACTCTACAAGCAAAATAAAAGATAGTAAAGTCCAATGAATTTTTTTACAAATATGAAATGAATGCATTAAATTAACCAAAAATTTGCTTAGAAAAATATGTTTCTATTAATAATTTTTGAAAATTATTTTAATAGAAAATTATGAATAATTGTGAGTTAAAGCTTGATTGAGAATTACATTACATTACATTACTTTGCAGATTTAAGAATATTTAGTAATGCACATTTCATAAAGACTGTAATGGCGTCACGTTTAACATAAACTTCAAATCAATACACAACGAGTATTTTTTACCGATACGAGTACTTTTTAACCGATACCTACTTGGTACTCGGTGGTAAAGTATCGTTGCTAAAAATACTTGGTTTCTAGAGGAAAGTATCGAATATGTACTTGTATTTACTCGTATCGTTTCATCCCTAGGATCAATTGTAAATAGCGCAAATTTATGAAAGTTCCTTTATGTAGATAAAAGTAAATTTATGGTCAGATCAACTGAAATGTGTTAACATTTTGTAAACTATCAATACAGACATGTTAGGTAAAGAAATTTTAAGTTTTCTTTTCTTAAAAATGCTTTTCTTCAAAACATACAGTCTGTTAATATTCAGTTTGAGTTGTTAGTTCCTGAACTTTTCATACATTTAATTTTAATTACTTTTAAGCTAAGAGTGCAAATAAAAAATGTACATACATACTTGATTTAGTAAAATAAAAACGAATACACAAAAAGTGGAAAAAGGGTAAAACTTCCGTTTGTAATTTCTGCAATATACTTTTCCGACTAGATCTAGCTGATAGTGCCTCGGCAAACTTGATTTCAACACTAATACGGACGGATAGACGAATATCGTTTAATCGGTTAATATATATATATATATATATATATATATATATATATTCTGACTTCTTATGCATAGCAAGGTCGATTAAACGATATCCGTCCGTATTAGTGTTGAATTCAAGTTTGCCAAGGCACTAGATCAGCTAGAAAAAAATTAAATACGCCAATCGATCAGACATATTGTCGAAAGAGGTGCTATTGGAAAAGATCGGTTTATGTCCTCTGACGCAGCGGGCAAAAATCACGCCTATCTCTAATTTTTTTTATATCATATAGAACAATAAAGTTACTCCAATCAAAAAAACAAAAAATTTTCAAAATTTTTAAAATATCAATATGGTATCATTTTAAAGCTTTTGAAGAGCTCTTAAAGAAAATACAAAAATTTTTAAAAATGATTAACCCATTAAGAGCCAATGGCATTTTTATGTAAAAATATATATTTGTAGTTTAAATTTTTTTTGGTAATTTTTAAATCTCTGTCATCCCAATATTTGCTATTTTGATTGCAGTTACTTCACTTAACTAGATTTACATAGATGGTGAAGGGCATACAAGATTCGGCATAACCGATTATAGCACTTACTTGTTTCTTACTAAGTTTAATATATTTTTTTAAGTTTTAAGATATAAGGAACCAATCACCTAATTTTGCACAATATGAATGTCTTTTTTGCACGGTTTTTACACACGTTTACTTCTGCAACAAATCTACCGTGTAAAAACAAAATTGGGTTTATTTATTGCTGCAACAATCGGGTAAAAATTTGCATGTTCATTGACATCTTCGAGTTTGTTAT
Organism: Cistogaster globosa; assembly: GCA_937654795.1. NCBI lineage: Eukaryota > Metazoa > Arthropoda > Insecta > Diptera > Tachinidae > Cistogaster > Cistogaster globosa. Next base: position 14,595,490 of record OW569408.1, read on the forward strand.
TTTGTAGCTGCTCTTTAGTTTTGTTAAAATTATATTCTTAAAGAATTGAAGCAACCATCTTTTTATTGTAACGTTTTTTAATTCCTGATGTTCGTTTCTCGAACAATTTTGTATTTTTGAAGCAAAGCAGGTTTTATCAACGGAACATTACCACATTTCAAGTCTTGTTTTTTAGCAAATCCTTAAAACACTATTGATTTTTATAAACTTATTTTAAAGTCCACATAATGTACTTATGTATTTCGTACCGCAAGCTATTTTTTATATCATTAGGATAAAGATAAAACACACGAACTTAAGATTTTTTCTTCAACCACAAAAACTTAGATACTGCTTCTGAACGAAGGGGTCTGTTAGAGATAAGTTAAATATAGTTGCTAGTGCCGTTTTTTAAACAAAGGTTTTATTTATTTTTTATTTTTTAAAAAAATGCTGCTAATTGTACAATTTTTAGTTGGAAGTATACGCGTACAGAAAACTTTACTATTTATCTAATTTTTGGCAATAACTGTTCGAATTGGGATAGCTAAGCTTATCTGAGGAAGTCCAAGTCACCCCCAGAAAAAAATTTGCCTCTCCCTTAAGTGTTTTCCTTTTATAAAATTTTTAGTACATGATACAATTGTACCTCATCGCACAGGTTTATAGCCACCTCCTGGATAGTACTCTTGTTACGATAATTATTGTCCATTATTTATAGCGAACCACGCACGAATCAAGATTTATTTGTAAGAGGGAGGTATACTTAAAGACTACGGTGTTAGGTTTTACTACGATCGTTTATAATAGAAACATATAGTACTAATAAAGATTATCAAAGTTTATAATGATATAAAAAAGTTGGTCGTTAGAACATTTCAAAAATATATGTGTGCCCTAAAAGTGTGATAGTTTCGGTTAAAAGTCTGTCGGATGGGAATTTATTTTTTTTTTTGTTTTTTTTTTAAATTTTTATATGTTATCACTGCAATCAAGATTGAAAACTTTGCAGTGCAGCTTTTAAGAAAACCGATGATTTCTGCTTGAATTTTCAGAAACATATTTATAAATCTGATTATGGAAATGGGTGTGACAGCCTTCAACCGGATGTTTTTTTATGATTGTATGATCGTATATAGTATTCATCAATCTTAAAAAGGCTTAGAGCTGCCAACGCAAGGGTTTTAACAGAATAAAATCGCTTTGAAGGGACAGAATCGTGTGGTAGGATTTTAGCGGTGACTTTGGGATGTGAATACTGAATTTTTATGTGGAAAAAGGACCAAGCAATAAATGAATAATGTTATTCGACATAGCTTTGCAAAATACTACGCAACAATTTAAAAAAATATCGATAAAATTTAGCCGAGTAAGCTATTTGCCAACAACTTAGCCAATGAGGGCATACTGCTCAGTGTTCAGTTTTAAATACCTCCTGCATTTGCCTTCTATTTATTAAAGCAGCATAGAACTCATGCTCTATGCTTAGAACCTCCGGTTCAAGATTTAAGAATAAGGATGATGAAAGCAGCCAAAATAGTACTTTGCAGCGGACTTAACAAAGGTGAAAAATTGCTGTATTTTTCATAATATGCTAATGTCCTATAACATTTCTAAATAAAAATCCATTGTTTTTGTTAGTTCAAATATATATATATATATATATATATATATATATATATATATATATATATATATATATATATATATATATATATATATATATATATATATATATATAAATATATATATATGCATTTCGGCTGAAACATATTCCTTTAATTATAAAAACTCCAAAAACAACATTACAGTTTCTTTAGCAGTCCGTACAACAATTTTAAGACTAACAATAATTACCAACAAACAAATCACATATTATAATATCAAACCAATAGTTATTTTTTAATTTCCCACAAAAAAAAAAAAAAAAAAAATAAGAAAAAAAAACGAAATTGACAAACAGGTCACAAGCAAGTGGTTGCTTTTTATTTATTAAATCATTTTGGGATTTTTTCAATATAATTTATATTATTATCAAAATTATAGTATTATTCTTAATATTATAAAAATTCCCAAAATAGTTTTATAAGCAAATATATTTTCGTTTAATTGAATATTATTAAACGTATTTAATTATTGATTTTGGCAGTTTGCTCACATTTGTGCGTATGTGCACATTACCTTATTAGATGTCATCAAATTAACAAATAAAATCAATAATCAATTAAACCCAATATATTATTATTATAACGAACGTGTTAGATAATGTTGTTATATTGGGAACAGTATCTTTGTATGTATATTAAAGCACTTAATAAATAATTACTGAATGCAAGTGATTTTTTATACACCACATATAACATATGTAGACATTCTTTACCCGCTCTTTGAAAATACATATTTTCCGTACTTACAGCCAATTTCAAATGTTATTTATCAAAATTATCCACAATGAAACATCTGTTATTTTAGCTGACTTACAGCCTGCACACATTTTTTTTGGACTTACATACAAGTATTTAATAGAATTACATCCCCTGCTTTGTAAAATTAAGTGATACAAGCAGATACCAATGAAAAGGACATAATAACAATAACAATTATAATTACCTTAAAAAGGATACCAAAAAATTTGCTGATTTTTCAATGATGGACCTTTTAAACACTCTGCAAACATTTGTAACAAAGTTACCAAGTCAATCAGTTAAAAATGAGCCGTCGCACAGTGGCTGAAAATCGTTTTTCGTTGGCCAAAAGTAAATTTTTTTTTGTCACCGATTTTTAAAATTTTTACGTCATTTTGTAGTTAATATATCCAAATTAAGGTAGCCAAAAAATTATGTTCAAATATTGATAATTGTGGGCGTGGCATGCTGTCAAACTCAACTTTTTTTTTAATTTCAGAAAAAGGTGTTTTTCTTTGGTTTTTTATCAAAATTAAATGGTTACTACTCGCAAGCTATCATCGATAATGGTCTGCGGTTTTTTTTATAATGTTGGTAGGATTATTGTCTTTAGTTGTTGTAACTAGGCACAGCTCTAGCGTTTAATATTAGGGGCGTTATGAAATATTTATGAAACTACTATATTTTCCTCAAATTTAAACTTTAGTGGAATAGAACTTCTAGGGAACAAAAGGGAACAAGAAACGTATACAACCACGAGAAAGGTGAAAGGTCCTCCTTAAGGCTATATATACTTTTGCACCCGCCACGAGCCGCCTGTAGAACACTTTTTTCATTTTAATGAAATTACTCGAAAAAAATTCATATACAATGGTGTATTAAATTTTCATTTTTTTGCCTAAAAGTTTATTTTTTTAGTTTAGGCTACGTATAATTAAAAAAAAAATAAATATAATACCTTCGAAAGGGTTTAATGGCTTTGTTTTGATCAGCAAAAAATAAGTAATAAAATTATCACAATGGGCTCTACAGGAAGCATATGATCTCTTTCTAAATTTACCTCTTATCAAATGTTATGGTCAACCAAAGTCATAAACAATTTTATAACAATAATTGCGACATTAAACCACTAAAGTTAAAAAAAAAACCCATATTGATGCATGAGTGCAGTTTTGTTCAATTTAAGCGCTACCTGCTGTGAAATTAAAGATCAGTGTGTGAAGAACATGTATCTAAAAATTTATAAAGGTACGGATTCGTTAAGGGATTACTCAGTAATAACTTAATCCTTTAAGTGTACGGATAAAACATAACAAACGCAAATAAAAATATTCGGAAGAAAATGGAAACCTTCAGTTATAAAGAACTGGCCGAAGTGTATTTTAAAAACAAAAATTAAACTTAAATTCGTGTAGCACCGAAATGCAAGAGCAATTATATAATTTCGTCAAAGCACTAAAAAAACGCTACAAAGAAGTTATGTACAGTAAACAAAAATTTTATATAAAAAGTGCAAAGTGGTTAGAAGGTCAACTTACTGTCGCTGCAGAAACAGCAAAGCAAGATAAGGCTGGAAGACCACGGAAATCATTAGTGGACAACTGCAGCGATAGATCTAAGAGGCGGAAGCTTAAAGATATTAACGATGCCTTTGGTTCTACAAATATAAAAGAATCTTTCCTACATCAATTACGATCACAGAACCAATTTACAAAAGTGGATATCATTGAAAAAGTTGTTAAAGCTAGTCCACCGAGAACAAAACGGATTCTTAAAAGTATACCAACTCCGAATGATGCAATACAGTACACAAATGAGGAGGCATTAGCATTATTTCTGGATTTGAAATTAACAAAACAGCAATATATTAAACTCAGACAGCGTGCGATTGAAAACGGCTCAAATATATATCCAGCATATCATCACATAACCGCTGCTAAAATGGACTGTTTGCCATCAAAGGACACTATTACAGTCACACAAATTTCGGCAGAGGTACAACTACAATCTCTACTGGATCACACAGCCGAACGCTTGCTGCAATCAATAACAGAAAATGAGTTGAAGAAATACGGAAACACAAAGTTAATTCTTTTTTGTAAATGGGGATGTGATGGTTCTTTGGGGCAAAAACAATATAAACAAGCTGTATGTGAAAATATTTCTGACTCAGATATGTTCATGGTATCATTTGTACCATTGCGATTGAAAAAGATTTTGGAAGATTCAGAGCCTTCGACTAGTACAACGCAAACAATGGATATTTGGAAAAATAAGACACCATCTTCTACGAAATACTGCAGGCCATTCAAATTTCAATTCAAAAAAGAAACAAATGATGTTATTAATAAAGAAATTAGTGATATCAAGGCCCAAATTACAACACTACAGCCATTACAATTACAGTTAGATGGGCAGCAAATTGAAGTAAGCTACCAGTTAGTCCTGACAATGATAGATGGAAAAGTGGGTCAGGCTTTGACTAACACGAAGGCTGCATCCAGCTGCATTATATGCCAAGCAACATCAACCCAATTAAACCAAGTCCCAGCAAAATCATTAGATAATACCGATGCATATGAATTTGGATTATCACCACTACACGCAAGAATACGACTTATGGAACACATACTAAAAATCAGTTATGATTTGGATTTCGGGTCTTCAGAATCAATAAGAAACAACGAGACCAACAAAGAGTTAAGAAGTTCAAAAAAGAAACATGTTCAAGATGAATATCGCAAACGTGGACTGATTATAGATCAGCCAAAACAAGGGTCAGGCAATACAAATGATGGCAATACCGCAAGAAGATTCTTTTCAGATCCAGAAACAGCATCTGAAATAACAGGAGTGGATTTTAACCTTATTTTCAGATTTAAAATAATACTAGAAGTACTTGCGTGCAATGAAGAAATTGATTGTAGAAAATTTGGAGATTATGCTAAGGAAACTGCAAAAATATATACAACTAACTACCCATGGAGAAATATGTCTGCAACAGTTCACAAAATCCTTTATCATGGTGAAGATGTCATTAAATATCATTTGGTGCCACTTGGAGATCTATCAGAGGAGGCTCAGGAAAAAAGGAACAAGGATTACATATTTTATAGAGAGCACAATACTAGGAAAATTTCACGGAATTCAAAAAATGAAGATCTATTTAATATATTATTGGCAACGTCAGATCCGTTCATATCCAGTATTCGAAATCAATGGAAAGTGGACCATCGGGATTCAGATGAAGAAGCCAAAAAACTGCTAAAGAACAGAAATAGCACAGAACAAAATATGGAATATTTGCAATTAATATTTAAGTTAAACGAATAAAAATTATAATTGCCTTTCATTATTCTTTAAGTACGGAAAACATTGTATTAGTAAAAAATAAGTTAAAACGTTATATTCGACCGAGTCGAATCTTAAATACCTTCCAACTATATAGGATGATGGAGGGGTAAGGGGGTGGTGAGGTTAAGGTAGCGTAGAAGATCAAATTATATTTTCTTGTTGCTTAACAAAAAAAAAATTTTTTGGGAAGGTAGCGCAGAAGATCCGAGTACATTTCCCATTCGTCATGAAAGCTTAAAAATTAATTTTTTATGCAATCTAGGCTTAGGTAATACAATTTGTTAATTATTGACACTATTTTTCATATAATATGCTATATAAACGCCCACAAAAAGGGGGCGGGGTCCAAAAATAAATTTTTATGATTTTCTGGCTCCAGGGTAAAGACCTTGAACCTTCTTTGACATAAAAATGTTTCATTTGCTTAACAAATTTACAAAAAAACTTGTAAAAATGTGTAGTTTTTCAGGAGTTGGTTTAGTTCTTCTTAGGGGAATTTTTCCCCCTGGTCCGACTTGGCCCATTTACGAACTTAGCCTGCCCTATCCTTCAAGATATATATGTACCAAATTTCAAGGGTCTAGCTCTTTTCGTTTAGACTGAATCGTGTTCATACAGACAGGCGAATGGACGGACGGCCGGATGGACGGACGGACGTATGGACAGACGGACATAGCTATATCGTCTTAGATTTCATCACTGATCAAGAATATATATACTTTTTTGGATCTTAGAGGGATATTTTACTATGTTACACACAGAATAAACCCATATTTCACTCTGAAAGTTAAAAAAAATAAAATGTTCAACTTTGACCTCGAATTCCTTAAAAAGTCCTCAATCAATTTTAATGTAATTGAAACTGAATCAAGCTGAACTAAATATCTATCCATTAAAAAAAATTATTTCAATATTTTGATCGGTTCAAAAGTTACAGAATTTTGGCCAACGAAAAACGATTTTCAGCCACTGTGCGTCGTTAGAATTTTTTAAATGATAAGAACCGTCGTTGGCTTAATACAAAACAAATGTACACTAAATTTGGATTATATAATCTACACATATAATAAAACAGTAACGGGGTTATTTCGGTACATAAAATATTTTTTTAAAATTTTGGTGTTGGTGTAGACAGTAATCAGAATGGAATACAAAACAACAATAACCGTCTGTATGTCTGTGTTCGCGTTACGTAAAAATTGCTGGGTGGAGTTGAATAAAATTGTGTGTGTAGTTCCCTTCGAACCTTGGTTCAGATATAGAATACTGTTTGTTTCATAAAGATATGTCATAAGGTAGAGAAACTAGAGAAATGTGAAAGCACCCAGTTGTAAGCACGTTTTTTTTAAAGATGGAAAATTTTTAACACTGTTATAGATCTCTACAATAAATATTTTAAAACACATTTTCCTAATTTTAAATCTTAAGATAATTGTAAATGACACGAGGGCGAAGTCGTGAGCTCTACTAGTAATTATAAAAAGTAAATTTAATGCGCTATATCATAATACTCAAAATTGCATATCGGGCCGAAAAATATGCACTGTATTATAATTTGTTGTGTTATGTGCTTAACACTAGCAATTTATGCAGTTTCTCTAAATGTTTTAATTATTAATTTCACAGTTAACGAAGTTAAATCAATTAACATTGTTGTTCAGTATACCAAATTATGTGGATCATTGCGTATAGGATCTTACATCTATAGTGATTTTACGCATTTTTGCTATCTACTTATAACAAGGAGACAAATTTTTTCTATATCCCCACAATTTGCTTAAAGGTCTACAAAATCGTCCATAGTGAAATAAGTTTAGGTTCTTATTTCCAGATCTATTATATTGCGACTGTAGTTTAAAACGCAGCGTATTAGTTGCAACCTCAGAAACGCGCTTGAGGTCATTTTCGTCCTCCACATTATTTGGATGTTTTCTAAGGCGCATCATGGATACCTACCACCAATCAAAAAACATTTTTTCTGTTATGGTGTGAAACCACAAAAACAGCCCAACACCAGAACTTGGCTGGCTTAATATATTTCTTGAGAAGCAGTATCTTTGTCTGGTAAAAATTTATCATTAATTCTTTTTCAGATAGTAAAAGTTTTGCAGAGGCTGGCGACAACTGGGAAGGGCTTTGTTTGCTCTGTGGCTGTAAGCCAATCTTTACGATTGCTCATTTTTCAAATAATCCAATACACATGTAAAAACGATTTTTTTGTTGCGAATCCGTACTTCATTTGCTGAAATATATAAAAGAAAATCCTCGAAATGGCAGAGGAAATACTTTAAATTAATGAATGAATTAATTACTTAGTCAGCCACGCTTATAGTTAAATGTGAGCAAAGGCGGCACTCATACTGCTGATAATTTCTTTACAACTAATATGACATTATATGATTTGTGACATAGTTTTCTTAACTAGACATTGTGAATTCATTAATTCAAGCGATATTTTAATTACGACATGACGATAACAATGACATTAGTGATGTATGTACTATGTATGTACTATGTATATTTCGTAAGGGATCAAGTTAAAGAAAAATTTGAACGGGATTCATATAATTTTACACATTTTGTATTTTTTCTGGTTTGTGACACTACCTATTGCAACATACAAAAATATTATGGCGAATTTTTATTTCGATGATTGCATAAAGTACATAAGCAAAAATCATTCAATAAAATTCAGTTAGAGAATGTTTTATTTACATGTGACAAATTTATTAATCTTCTGTAAGACGGGTACATATATTCTACTTTTTCCGTGATTTTTCCACATTTCTAGAAAAAATGTGTCGACGCAACTCTTATTTATTAATACCGGTTTAGCCGATTCTCAAGTTTAAAGTCCTTTTACACGGTGTTTATTTGAAAAAAAAACAGTTTTACAAACAAAAAAATTACCATTTAATTCCTTATTTTTAACTTGTTTAGAGGAATCAAATTATATACATAAATTACTATTAACTCGAAGTTATTTTGTGTTTTTGATTCTAATATCCCTTAAAGACAAACCATTCATTTCCGTTATAAAGCTGTAAACACAGCAACTACCGACTGCAAAATTTCAAAAATAGAAAACGTGTAGATATGAGAATGATTATTTTGAAGACAGCAAGGCAATAAGGCGAAAGGTTGTTGTCTAGGCTAATTTTGCCGTGCAGTCCAATTAAACTAAAGCAGTAAACAAGGCGAATTCACATAAGGTGGCAGCGCGGCTACAACAATACAACAATAAAAAGAAAAAAGGCACTTAAGTGTATGATAAACTTTAGAACACAAATAATTACTACACTTTTTTCTTACCCTTTTCAATAAAGTTTTTACTAAGATTCGTTTTTTTAATTGATTTAAAACTCTTCTTATAATTCTTTTTTAAAGAATAACAAAAAAAAGGAAATTTTGCGATATAAAATTATTCACTTTTGACAGCTATTTTACACATCACAAAATTAAACAAAAAATTGTCAGCTGCCGCAACGATGCCACCTGGTAAAATTAATTCGCCTTGGCAGTAAACACATGCACCACAGCAACTACCGACTGCAAAATTTCAAAAATAGAATACATGTGTACATATGAGAATGGTTATTTTGAAGACAGCAAGGCAATATGGCGAAAGGTTGTTGTCTAAACTGATTTTGCCGTGCAGTCCAATTAAACTAATTTCTATTTTTGTTGACGACAATAGACAGTTGAGTGATGTCAGTACTATAAGTCATGTAAACTAATAAGTGCTTAAAACCTCTTATTCGAAAAAAGAAAAAACAATAAGAACTTAAAATAATCATGCGTTATTTATTAAAAGATTTATTTATATATTTAAAGATTTATATTAGTTTTTAAGTTTAAGTGTATGTATATGTATTTTCAAGTATTTTTTTTTATAAAAAGTACTTCAATCGTGGTGGCGAAAATATACGAAGAATAGCTCGAAATATTTTAAAGGAATGTTTTCGAGTGTATATCAAATTACAATTTCCTTTTATGTGGAAAACATTCAGTTCGATATATATTTACTTTTTTATTACGATAATTTCAATTTGTCTATCTTTATTAGTAGATGGTTTCTTGTGTGGGAAACCTGTTAGTTTTTAACACAATTGAGTTTTGAGTTGAGGTAGATATAATGATATTGTGTTGTTTCGAGCATTTTTTTTATTGCTGTAGACTAGTAACTTCATTTGCATTTAAGGGAAATAGTTCAATATATTATTAATTTTGAAGACAAGCGAAACGAAAAATCGACGCACTCTTAAAAAATATTGTTTTAGTCTTCTAATAGCCTCTTACACAATAATCTAAATATTTTTTTAATCAAATACCAGAACTGATTCTTTTAAAAAACGCTAAAAAAATATTAAAGTGACATCACTGCAATACACTTTAATCGTATTTTTATTATGTAGCTGCTGCGTTCAAAATAATTTTGTAGCTGGCTACATGGCGGCGAATGTAGCTAGCAGCATTTGCTGCCGTGTGTTCGTGTAGCCTGCTGTGGCGAATGTGTTCAGAGCATAATTTCTATTTTTGTTGACGACAATAGACAGTTGAGTGATGTCAGTACTATAAGTCATGTAAACTAATAAGTGCTTAAAACCTCTTATTCGGAAAAAAGAAAAAGACATTAAGAACTTAAAATAATCATGCGTTATTTATTAAAGGTTTATTTATTCATTGAAAGATTTAAGTGTATTTTATATAAGTCATTTTATTATTGAAGGATTTTTCAGTTTAGGTATATAAATATACATTTTTAAGTATATGGCGAAAATATACGGGAAATAACTGTAAAAACTTTAAAGGAATTTTTTTTAGTGTATATAAAATTACAACTCCTTTTTGTGTAGAAAACATTTAGTTTTATATTTACTTTTTTCTTATGACAATTTTAATTTGTATATTTTTATTATTAGGTTTCTTATATGGGACACCTGTTTATTCTTAACATGAATGTGTTTTTGTTAGATATCATAGAATTGTATAACTTTCAACATTTTGTTGTTTTGTTTTTTGTTGGACATGTATTTTCGTTTTTTTTTTTTTTTTTTTTTGGACAAACAGTACTACTTATTGCTTCTGAGAAATACTTCAATATAATTTTAATTTTAAAGGCTAGCCAAACGAAAAATCGATGTGCTCTTAAAAAGTATTGTTTTAGTCTTTTGTTTGCCTTTTACACAACAATCTAAATATTTAATAAATCATAGTGCTGGTTACTGCCTCTTTAAAATTTGCTAAAACAATATTGAAATGACATCACTGAAATACAATAAAATCATATTTTTTTAAGTAGCTGCTGCGTTCAAAATAATTGTGTAGCTGGGTATTTGGCGGAAAATGTAGCTAGCAGCATTTGTTGTCGTGTATTCGCTTCGCCTGCTGTGGCGAATGAGTTTATAGCTTAATTTCTAATTTTGTTGGTAACAATAAACAGTTAAGTGATGTAAGTAAACATGTAAATTAATAAGAGCTCTTATTCTGAAAAAGTAAAAAACAATAAAAACTTAAAATAATCTTGCGTTATTTAAAAAAAATTTTTTTTATTTATTTATTTAAAGATTTCAGTGTATTTTATATTATATCATTTTATTTTTGAATGTATGTATGTATTTTAAAGTATTTTTTGAATAAAAAAACTTCAATCTTGATGGCGAAAATATACGAAGAATAACTGTAATAATATAATATAAGAATAACAATTCCTTTTTGTGTGGACAACATTTAGTTAGATATGTATTTACTTCTTTCTTATGACAATTTCAATTTGTCTATATTTATAAGAAGATGGTTTCTTTTTATGGGACATCTTTTAATTTTTAACATAATTGTGTTTTTGGTAGATATCATAGAACTGTATAGCTTTCAAAATTTTGTGGTTTTTTAGTATCTTTTATTGCAGTGGACAATTAATTAATTTTTTTTTTTTTGTGTCAGTATTATTTATTTATTGCTGCTTAGAAACACTTCAATATATTTTTAATTTAAAAGACAAGCGAAACGAAAAATCGTGCTTTTAAAATATATTGTTTTACTCTTCTATTAGCCTCTTACACAATAATCTAAATATTTATTATATCATAAATCAGAACTGCCTTTTTAAAAAACGCTAACAAAATAATTAAGTGACATCACTGAAGTATAATAAAATCATATTTTTATTATGAACTGCTGCGTTCAAAATATGACGGAAAATGTAGCTAGCAGCATTTGCTGCCGTGTGTTTGTTTAGCCTGCTGTGGCGAATGTTTTTACAACATTACTGCTTAATTTCTTTTAGACACACAATGTGAAAAATAAATGTCATTTTTTATCAACGGTGATTAGCTTTTTTTTTTAATATTACAAATCATCTGACAACAGTGTTTTTGTTACACAAAATATAAGCAGTAATAAAAATTTTACCAATTTAATTAATGTAGGATTATTGCTTTGAAAATATTTAAAAAAAAGAAGATATAAAAGAAATACATATATATTTATTTTATTTATATTATATAAAAATTTATTATTTGGATTTTTTTTGTGTTAAGGCAGAATTAGTCTTTACTTTCCGTTTCGTGACGAATCAGCTGATCCGTTTCTATTAAATGGAAAATATGTATTTGTGGTTTGTTATTACTTTGACGTTCTATTCTGTTCCGTTCGAATCAGTAGAAAATAGAATTCAACGTTAAGTTACTTGGAAGTTGTTTAGTGGGGTGAGTGCAAAATTGTAAACAAAACAGTTTTGTCATTGTAATTGTAGTTTATTTTTATTGTGTTGTGCATTGTGTTTTCTTTGTTTATTATAAACAGCTGATATGTTTTTTCAGACAAACTCAATTACAATAATTTAAAAAGCAGAACAGCAACAGAAAGTAAAGACTAATGAGGCCTTTAATCTTCGCTAACGTAATTCCGTAATTCCTTCATGATGTTCTCATAAAATATTTATTTTTTAAAACTAAAAAATGATATGTACTTCTGCGGGGCAAGTATATCCATCTGGCAATTTTGCAAATGCTCATATAGTTTATGAGTGAATTCTACGCAAATTTTGTGTAGAAAGTTTAAGAATCTAGTAAGTCTTATAAGACTTAAAATTTTAACATTAAAAAAATGCCAATTTGAATTTCGTGTGTTGCTGATTGAAGAATCTTACAGCATTTGTATGTTGAAAATTTTATTCACATGTATTTAAGGGTGTTTTAATTATTTAACTTTATCACTTCTTGTTTATTATTAAGTGTTCTGTTATCTCTTATCTTCTTGGTCCATCCAAAAGAAAAAAATGTACGTTTTGCTCTCGTAAATTTGTTTATTTAAAAGGATATCCTTCTCATAAAGGTTTTTTTTTTGTTGATTTTGTCATTATAATTATTAATATTAAATTCAATTTTTTATTACAAGGACACGTGATAGTTATTGTCCTTTAGCTATTGTGTTTATTTATTAGTTCTCTATCCGCTTGTTGATATTTATTTTTAAATCCACTTAACTGACACGTGCCTTAATAAATTGCAAGGAGGGCATCAAATCAAGTACATAGGATTAGTCGAACTTTAAACATGCCTTGACTTTTGCCAGTGGATTTTTTAAGATACATTAACTACACTAACCAAAATCACATTTTTCTCTCACACGCTTTATTGTTATTAATATTATTTTTTATTGTAACATTAGTAAGCTACAAATAAACAAATAGATCGCTAAATCCCATTACGCAATAGCCTGTAGTCGAACACTCTAACACATTAATTATTACATTAAGTTTTTATGTTAAAAATATATTCAAGCATACAAAGCCTTTTTTAAGTACACATACTTATTTACTTAAGTTTACATACGGTATCTTATTTTAATGTTTTGCCGAAAATAAATTAAACTTGGTAGTTTTCTTATTATTTGTTATGTGTGAAACCGTTACGTACATTTATCTTTAACTCATAACAATCAATATGATACTGAAGCAGCATCTATAATGTTGTCAGTAAATAAGTAAGAATGACAAAAATTAAAAATGCATACGTGTTCGATCGATGATTGTAACAAAGCAAAAACAAATGTACAAGATGAAATTCAGAGAGAACGCTGAAGAAATACTTTAGTTTGTGTGTAAATTTCGTCTAACCAAATTAATATTGATATGAATACTACTCGTATTCTCATTTACAAAGTTAGTTGGTTAAATAGATGATGTTTACAATTACACAACTAAAAAGTAGATAGATGCGAAGAATGCTGATGAAGGACGTAGCGGTCCAGAAAGTGCAGCATTTCATTCTGCTAGCGTCTAATTTTTCTTGTTTTCTTTTGAAAACGTCCACATACAATTTAAAACAATTTTTCTCTCTAAAAAAGGTTTTTAGAAATTAAAATAAATGAGCTAAAGCCAAAATTAATTTTCAATTCATTTAAAATATCGACAGTTTAAATCCTAATTTAATTAAAATTATGTTTTTCTGAATTTTACAAACTTTAATTGAAAAAATTAAGTCATGTTATTATGAGAATAATTTTTTTTACAGGAAGAAGAAATATTTAACTAGATTGCACACAAATGTATAGTGATTAGACGAACCATCTTTTTACACCTTTTTTAATGAACTTAGAATATAACCAACAGTTGTTCCTTAACTTTTAGCTACAGCTGTCTAATTATTTTTTTATTATATTATTTAGATATAAGCCGACCCCATTGGACCATATTTGGTTAATATTAAATTAACTAATAATATTAAAAATAAGTAAGAGTCCTATATTTGGCTATGCCGAATCTTATATTATCTTCAGCATATATGTAGATCTAGTTGCGTGAAGAAAGTTCAATTAAAAAGACAAGTTTTGGGGTGACAGAGAATTAAAAAATAAGAAAAAAAAAAATAAGCTCTTAATGTGTTAAGTACTATTTCTTTAAAGATATCTTAAAAAGCTTTTAAATGATATACTTATTGACATCTTAAAAAGTATAGTATAAAATCGTACTTTTATATGAAAAGTTCAGAGGCCCATAACTCGGAAGATTTGTTTTTTATTTTTAATTCTCTATCGCTCCATATATAAATAAAATTTTTTTTACTTGGAGTTACTTCACTATAATAGATTTGTTCCAAATGATATGGAAAAATTAGAGGCAGGCGTAATGTTTTGCCCTTTGCTTTGAAGGGCATGGACCCATTGTGCTGATTTTTAGTAGCATAATTTTCATGGTGTATTTAATTTTTTTTAGCTCGTCTGCTGCCTTAGCACAGGACGGATACGCTCAGATTTTAGAATTTATATACTTCGTAAGTTTGGAAATGGATATTGTAGAAATTATAAACGAAAGGACAAGCTTAGATACATCCATTTTCCACTTGTGCTGAAAGGAATCAAAATATATGTGTGCATTAATATTCTTCTAATCCTTTGGGAACAAAAAGAAAAAGGAAAAGTTTTTTCAAATATATATTTGTATTATTCCCAAGAAGTCTTAACATGTCTTATTGTCATTAAATACTTAAATGTTCAAATAGTTTAAAAATATTGTTGTTTTTTTAAAAAAGAATGTCCTAAAGTACATTAGTAAAAATTTTGCTCCTACATTTTTTTTTGCATAGGCATATTTTTTCATGTTAATATATTAAGACAACAAGACTTTATGACTCCTTATGAATCCTGCAATTAACTGTTTTCATTTTCTGTTCTAATTTAAATACACTGGCTCAATCTTTAAAATAAAAATACTGATGCCACCAAACGGTATGTTAAAATATTGAATAAAAAGATAAAAACATTTTTATTTTCGGGATAGAACTACTGCTTGAATAAATTAGAAAAGCAAATGTGTCTGTAATGCAAAGACTAGCATAGAAGTGGCAACTCCCAAATAGTTTCTTAAATTATACGCATTAAAAAAGACGAATAGACTCAATAGGCGTGCTTGCCTGCCAAGAAAACCAATTATTTATTATGTTATATCCAAAGAACCACGTTCGCTAAGGGCTTCAAACTTTGTAAAGGAGTCATTGAAACAGATTGGTGAAGTATATTTAGGAACTGATAAGATAGAATTACGTTATGACATATTTAAAAACCAAACATTTGCCCTTAATCTTTCTAAAGCGACTGATAAATTAAGTTGATTTTTTGAACTCAAATGTCTCTGAAGTGCTGCCAGAGACTACTACCAGTGAAATTACAAATCATTGTCTTAATGACTTAACAAAAGTGCATACGTTAAACCTCTTAACCCACACAAATTAAAGCACAATTTAGAAAATTATTATATAAATATAAAAAATGTGTATACCTATATAAAATTTTTGGTTGAAATAGTAGTCAAAAGAATATAAAAGTATACATCTATGTATTAACTGCTAATAGCCAATTTCACAATAACGAAAGAAAACTTAAGCGAAAGAAAGTTAGTCACTCACTTTCGAGTCTTTTTGGCTTTCTGTGTGTCATTTACTTTCGTTCACCTTAGCCTCCAATTATAAGTTTTCCTTTCTTACGTTTATTTTTTTTTTTTTTAAGAGAAGAGCGCTTCAGGCAATAAAGCTTATTTAATTAGTGTGTAACCGTGCTACATTCTTTAGGAAAGAAATAGAGGAGAGAAAAGAACAGGTGGTGAAAGTATAGCCATTTTATTAGTTATTTTGTTTCGCCGGCGAATATGCTGTATAGAAATACCGACGAAGGAGGCTGCATGTTTTAATGTTAATTCTGAATATGTATTTATACCATTAAACAGAAAAAAACATTTTAATTTTTTGGTTGCCGCAGGGGTTGAACCCTGGCCAACCAGGTTTGTAGTCAACCTGCTGACCTCCTTGACTACAGCAGCCTAACGTTTTAAGAAACCAAGTTGGTACCAGATCGAAAGTTTTTCTACATTTAAGCAATTTTCTTAAAAAGTATAAAACAAACTACTTAATAATTTGGAAGCAAACACAAACGTGCTTAACAATGATCAGCTGCTTAAAAATTCTACAAAATAAAAAATATACCAAGTTGTTGTGTTATTAATTGTATCAAGAGAAATTACAAAAACTAAATAATAAAAAGAAAAAGAAAAATAAAGAAATAAACTAAAAAGGTAAAGAAGTGTTGTTCTATTCCTAAAAAAATTATAATCGAAAGTATTATCTTATTTGTTAAAAGCAGGTGTTTTTGTTAGCGTTTTCTTGTCAGCAGATGGATATGGATATAACGGTTCCTATTTATTTTTTGGGAACATCAGAGGATGAAGAAATTGTACAACTTAATCGTAGGGAATAACGGGATAAGTACAATGTTCTAGAGCTACCCACGAACCAGTTAGTATAATACATTAATCAAGATATTTATAAATTGAGTTTTTATTTTAAGAGTTTACTCTAAGATTTTCCGCGTGTCGAAAGAAATTTTTCGTTTCCTTTTGAAAAAATTGCAAAAAAACACTGCTTCGTCTTTTAAATGTACCGCTATACGTCCAGACGTCAAAACGGCAAACTTTTTACGATTTTTAGCCACTGTGAGCTTTCAGCATAATGTGGCATATGAAATCCTCTCGTCCGCATCTACGGCGTCGGAATGTCGAATCATGTCCGTATGTCTTAATTTCTTTAAAAATCACATATGTGTGGAATGGTAAAAATGGTTCACCCTGAGGACGAGAGTAGGAATAAAGAATTATTTTTTGAATCGACGGGATTTCCTGGGATAATTGGTTGCGTTAGTGGAACGCACGTGAGAATTAAGTCGCCGGGAGATAATATGAAACACCTATATTAAAACAGGAAATGGTATTATAGTATAAATTGTATGATAGTAAGTTACATAAAAATATATATTTTGTACAAATGAAATCTAATTAAATTGTTTGCGTATTTTTACATATATAATTACAAAACCTACATAATGTGAGTCGATGCTAGGCATTCTGGTGCAAACTGTGACGTTTTTATATGGGAGCAAAGCGTTAAAGAACAAAACCTTCAAACAAAGTTATAAATTAAAACCTTACCGTATAATGCCAGTTAGGAATCCAAGCTTTGGAGTGCTGAAAAATAGGTTTCGCTCTATCCTAGGGTTTCGAGGACTTCATTACAACACTAAAAAGGCAACGTAAGTAATAAACGCATGTCGTGCACTTTACAACATATGTAGTTTTTATAAATGTGCAGAATAAGCAATTTTAGTGGAAGAAGAGGACCCCAATGAAGAACTTGAAGTATTAGATGAAAAAATGGACGCAAAAACAATTGGAAGAAATATCGCTTTGAAGTTATAAAAATTTTAAACAAATGTATTTTTTTTATTAAGAAAAAACTTTTTTTTATTATAGTAATTTTAATATATTTGTCCAAGTTAAGTTAGACACATTTTCTTTAATTATGTATATATTTTTATGCAATTGAATATAAAATTAGATAAATAATTATTAGGTACTTGAATTATAAACTGTATTAAAAATTAAAATTGGTTATACTTATCAATATTTAATACTTACTTGGATTAATTTTACTTACCATTATTTTTATTGTTACACTTACCTTTTTAATGTTAATCAAAAGGAAAAAATTTATAAATCTTCAATATTTTTTAATTGCTACTTCGGATTTGTAAACTGAAAGCTATTGGATATTTTTCAATGAATCAATGTGAGCAGCTTTACAAGTTTTTTTCTCATGACTAACATTTATAGAAACAAAATTAACCGAAAGTATAATAAGTGTAAGTATTAAAATATTTGTAAGCTAAATATTAGTAAGTAATATAAGTAAGTAAGCCAAGTATTAAATATTGCTAAGTATAAACAATTTTAATTTACAATATAGTTTATTTAATTCTAAATTCAATTATATAAAATACAAGTTGCATGAGAAACCTTGATTCAATAAAATGTAAAAAAATTAATGATTTTAAAATGCTTTAAGAAATATTGAAGATAAAAAAAATATAAATGACTAAAAATGTAAATAGATAACTTATTATAACATGAACTTAAAAAAAAGATTAATTTTAAAAAGCAATACTTTTTATTAAAGTAATTTAAAAAAAATTTAGATTGGGATTACTCAACGCTTCTTTTATTATTGCTGCTGTTGATTCATTGTCAGTGGCACTTCTTTCTTCTTGCACCGCAGCAGCATCGTCGTTTTTTCTAACACGAACATAAAATAGCCAGTGACTGATTTTGACATTTGAGTTCGCAGTGTTGACAACATCTTCTACAGAAATCGGTTTTTGTATGAAAACACTTACGTTTTCTATCGAGTTGTCGTTCAAGCCATCGTTCGCAACAGGATTAAGATTGTAAAACCCAGTTATCTGTTATCTTTCGCATAGAATACGAAAGACACATTCTTTCGTTATTGTGAATTTGGCTATAAGTCAGCTGAGTGTTCCCAACTGCCTGCACAACAACATTCGGTCTACACTTGGGAAGATAATTTTCAAATTAGTCTTATTGCAGTGCTCTGATATTTATGATGAAATCGTTTTTATGCGAAAAAACATATTTCATAAAATGATCAGTCAATTAAACTTTCACACTAACAAATAAACGCCATTAAATATTTTAATAGTTTTTTTTTTTGGGAACTTATTTCAATAGAGTGCTTATAGCGAATAAATTATTTTTAACTATTTAAATCTTACATGGCAGAACAAAAAAAATTTTTTTAAGATCTTTTAAATTGTTTTTTTCTTTCCTTTTAGTTTTACTAATCTCTGATGAAAACCGTGATATTAATATGCATGCCGAGGAAGATGTGAAAAGACAACGTCTGTCATACAGTGGCGATCAAATTTATCCAAACGTAAGTATATGTTTTGATCTAATTAAGTAAGAACGTTCGCATCCAGTATTATAAATTGCGATTATTTTCGTGGAAACGAATAGTTGAAAATATATCTCCGTGTTGGACTACAACTCTCCCATCTTTTGGCCGGCATCAAATAACGCGTTTTCGAATCACTTACAAAACTACTCGTTCTCATCTGGAGAAAGCGGGAGTGTTCATAAACCTTGTGGTAACAATAGTTTTAGGAAGAAAAAGCTAAGAATTTAACTTAGACATGATCATTAATATACATACATAACTGATATAAAAGAAGTTCTGTTATCCTCCAATATTTTGCTCATGTGCATTAATTCATCAGCGGTCGCATGTGACACTCTACTTTCACTAACACACTTTAAATATCGTGCATTTTTCCAAAGTTAGAAATATTTATAAAAACAGTTTTTTTTAGCTATACTGCCATTATTTCATTATTTAAGTGCACTCGGTAATCGCGATATAAAATTCCCTTGGTTTTCTTAAATGAAATAAAAAACTATTTTTTATCCAAGATATTCACAGTTAGCTGTTTTAAGTTATTCAAAAACTTTTGTTCAACGAGTTATATACTTCGCTTTAATTTCTCTTCAAAAATCATTTGGTATGTTCTAAATAAAGCAAAAAACAACAAGATGGAATGCAAGACTATGTTATTCGCAGTAATTAAACGGTTCGTTTATTTTTTATCTAAGTATATAAATGTCAGTAGGTTAATTCGCATATTATTTACAAAATTTCAGATTAAAGACATATATTAATTTAGTTTAATTGTGCTTGATTCCTTCAAATATAAATATTTCATGATATTCTCATGAAATATTTATTATTATGTATTACTGTGGGGAAAGCATATCCATATGGCCATTTCGCTACTGGTGATATAGCTCATCAGTGGATTATACCCACATTTTGTAAAGAAAACCTCAAAGTCTTATACCAAAAGCCAAATTAATTAAATGAGAACTCCATTGAATCAATAAGGCAAAAGGCCACAAATAACTCAAAAATTTTTATTACAAAAACACAGTAACCATTAACTATTTTTATTTTTTCTTTCATTTTTCTACATAAGGGTTGCCATCGGAAACCATTCATATGTATTTAAAAGATTTAATGAAAAAATAAAAATAAAAATTGTAAACAATTTTTATAAATACGAAACGTGCACATACAAATACTTAACAAGAAAATTTTTTATTTGGAATCTTTATTATATTAATTTACTTTAATTGTGCTTGATTTCCTTCAAATATAAATATTTCATGATATTCTCACGAAATATTTATTATGATTTTCAATGTTCCTTTTAAATATTTTTTTTTTCTTCACTTTATTTTAAGTAAGAAAGGCAATTAAAAACTGTAACGATGTTTTTATTTTTACGTACTCCCATTTTTATACAAGTTTTCCTATATGTTAACGTAAAAAGAAAATAATAAAAGTGAATAAGATCTAAGGCGCAATAACTACATAACTGTAAATTTTTTTTTTCAAATAATTTATTCTGATGAACCAATCGTTTGTCAAAAAAATATTATTTTTTTAAATGATGTAGGGCTGTTTTTGTGATAAAGTTATGGGAAAACCATAGTTACATCACTTAGTGCTATTATATTATTGTATATATATATATATATATATATATATATATATATACATATAATAGACTTTTTTTTATATTCAACTTTGCGTTTTTAATATTATTGGCAATTTATTATATTTTGAGCCACCCATATTATCAATATCTCAACTATGCTGGTTCCTTGCAATTATGTCAAATTGATTCTGCACAAAATTAATACATTGATATCATATATTATTTATGGCTTTGTATACAAATTAAACGGCAAAACTAGCTTAGATACAATCCAATATAGCAATAAAGTCAAATAAATACCTTAACGGGAAATCGTATAACTTTGTGATACCTAAACGATGGCCATATAATTTGATTGGGTTTGTGTTAAAGTGTGTTGTATAGCAGATGCTTTTTTCCCTATAGAAATGTGCACATGCCTGATAAGTTACTCTGCATTATTACCCCCCTTACTTAAATAAAGTTGCTTTCGTCAGTTAAATAACTATTCTTAAAGATATTAAAATTAGTATCCATGTTTTAAGACAAAAAAACGTCTAATCGATTCAATTTTGTTTTTGCTCATTTGAAAACCAATTTCGTTAAAGCTGTATAATCAAAATCTTAGGACCAAATTAAATTTGAATAGGTATAACAAGCAAACACCCTTCCCAAATATTTATAAACATCCAATCATATTTAATTTACTTAAATCAATAATATAAAGCGAAAATAATAAGGGAGCTAGGCAGCTCCTTTGGGAAACACCACAATTGCCATCTAGAAACAGTAAACTTTTTGAATTAATAATTAGCACGCGTTGTTTACTGTTATTTAGAGAATTTGCCAGAAACTTCAACTCTTTACCAACTATCACGTAATATCTTATGTTCCGCAACATTATCTTATGATCCTTCAAGTCGAATGTGTTAGTAAAATCCAGAAATAACACCTTTCGATCCTTGAGCTAATCCCTTGCATATAAAAAACTTATAACAAAAACAACGTATTTTCAGTGCCGCTCCCTTTTCCAAACCCAAACTGAATTTACAAATATTGTTTTTATCACCATGTGTAGTTTATGATGAAAAAGTTTCTCAAAAATCTTAACAAATCTTAACCAATATGTGCTATCTTAGTGATTTTAAAGCATTCAGAATAAATCGCAGTATTAAATATATATATTCCAAATTTGTGGTAATTTTCTATACATCAGGCACAATTTGCTTCAGAATGATACTATTATTTTCAGCTGCTTTTTTCGTATTTCTTCTAACGCAACCAAAAAAAAAAAAAAAAAAAGAGTAAAACATTATAATCGTTGGCAAAATATTTATTTATTTTATTTATTTATTTATTGAGTAGTATTTTAATACTTTGAATTTACATATTAATTAAATTGACACTAATATATGTATTTAAGTGTTCTGAACTAAATTATATCTTATAAAATTTACAACATTTCTTCTAAATATATTAATATTTTGTTAATTTTTGGTTTCGTTTGACAGCATGTTGTAAAGTCTCAGTTCTTTATGAAAAAGCGTTCTCTGCATCATAGTAGCATGAGACTGTTGTATCCTGAAGTCATTGGAATTCCTTAGATTATACGGCTGAGCTTCTCTTACATAAGTTGTCTGGTCCGTCAAATAGTTAGGTACATCATCACATTTCAATTTCTGTGTTCAGTTGCAGTCTTCGTTTAATATTTAACCATTTCAATGTGTTGAGCATATAATTCACTGATGTTAATCGATTCATATTCAAAACTGATTACAATTATTTGCAGGAATTACTGCTGTTTAATTTAAGCACTGAGTCAATAAAAACAATATAGCATTTATCTGTTTATCATAAATCATTTGGTCTGTTGAATTAACGAGATTTATTTTTTTTGTTGTATATATTTATTTTTGGCCAACTGATTTTGTTACCTTTGGTGTATTTGTTGTAAATAATAAGCTGGTAAGGCCTAATTCCTTTCATGTCAATAAAAATTCAGTTTTTTATTACATATTTCTCTCAACGTTTCGTGAATTTTTTGTTCACTTTTTCAGGGGATTCGTCTATTTACATAAATAAAATTAAAACATCAACAAAACATTAAAATAATTAACAATCTAGAATAAACATTTTCTGTGGCTTACAATATTGTGTGTGTTAATAAAACAAATTTATCTTATCTGTTTTATTACACTTTTCCTAAATTTTAAAACTTTTTCAAATGTTGCTGTTTTTAACAATGACACTGTAAATGGCGCTTAGATTGTCAGTGTCTTCTTTTTTGTTCATTGTTCTGTTTATTTTCTGTTGGATTCTTAAACTTTCTATTGTGTATCGTTTTTTTGTTTGTTGTTTTCTTTATTTAATACTTTTATGTTGTCAAAATCAGGTACGTGTTTTGTTTCTATAATATGCTTAGCAAGTGCGGTACTTTCTTTGTTTTTATTTATATCTGCTTTATGCTCGCACATTCTTGTTATTAAACTTCTTTTTGTTGTTCGAATGTAAACAAGGTTACAGCTGTTATTATTGTGTTCCATGCGTGGGATTTCGTAGACGACGTTATTTTGTTGAAGTTTGCCAATTGGTATTTGTGTGCTTGTAAATATAGCTTTAGAGTTTTTTTAGGCTTGTAAGTCAAGAATATATCATTTTTGCCTATGCTTTTTTATATTAATGTTGTCTGTAAGACCTGGTACATATTTGACACTGTAAAATTGCTTTTCTTCTCGATTAATTCTGCCATTGGAGATGTGGCTTGGGTTGTAGGCTGTAATTAAGTTTCTTATAAGATATAAGGGAAAACTATTGTCTGTTAATATTTTAGTAATTTTTTGTATATTTTTATTATGGAATTGTTTACCACTGACGTCAAGAAATGTACGTAGAAGTTTTTTCGCGGTATTTATTATCTAAGTCTTGGGGTGAAATGTAATAAAATTTATAATTCTGCTTGTTGAAGTATTTTTGACTACCAATCAAAGGAAATTTTATCGTCTATTCTATGAAGTGTTGTGTCAATTGTTCCTTCTTTTTCCATTTTCCAGATTTGTTTATTTAGAATATCTTCTCTAAATATTATTTAAGAACTTCCAAGTTGTAGAGTTGCCATTAATTTAAATCATACTAAAGCAGCAATAGTTTTCCCTTGACTTGGCTTACAATCTTAAAAAGCTCTGCTAATATTTTGTAACCATTTTCCGTATTTATTTCTTGCAGGCTTTCTTCGATTTTTATGTATTTTGGTTTTAAACAATGTCAACTTTATTAAGTGTCCGTTAATCCAGGGAGTGAGTTTAAGTCGTAAATGTTTTTGATATGGCTTTCTACTTTTCGAACTTTTAACAGCGCTTGCACTGGATCTAAAAAGGTTTGGTTCTGTCGACTGCTGTATTGATTTTCAACAAATAGTTGCTTTTTTTTAATCACAGTAAACTTATATTTATACCCTTTACCACAAAAAGTGGAAAATGAGAAAATGGTTGAAAAATGGTTTCACAAAAAAAAAAAAATAAATAAACACGTTAAACGATCAGAAATAGTGTCGAAAGAGGTACTATTGGAAATAAGCATTACCACCACGCCTACCTCTTTTTTTTTAATGTCATTTGAAAAAATTGGTGACTCCAATCAAAAAAATAAATGTATGGAGCGATAGAGAATTAAAAAACATCAAGTTAAAAAATTGGCGCTCGCCCATATTTTCCGAGTTACGGGGTTCGGAAATTTTCAAATTTTTTTTTAAATATCAATTTGCGTATCAATTTAAAGTTTTGAAGAGATCTTTAAGGAAATACAAAATTTTTTAAAAACTGCTTAATCCATTAAGAGCCGATGTCACTTTTATGTAAAATTATATATATGCAGAACCATTTTTTTTTTATTTTTTCACTAAACTATATTTACATAGATAGTGAAGGGTATATCAGATTTGGCAACGCTGAATATAGCACCGTTCACCACAGATAGAAAAAAGGTTATATCTAAATTTGTTGTTATATATATATATATATATATATATATATATATATATATATATATATATATATATATATATATATATATATATATATGATTTCATAAGTGCACATTCCGTTGTAGTAACGATAAAACAGTAAACCACACCCCACATTGCGTCGATGCTCCAGTGAGTCAATAGAACTGGATACCTTCTTCGCTCTCTGCTGTACGCGATCGAGTAACTCTAAAATAGACTTTGAAGTACCGGCCCATACATGAGAGTTGTATTCCATTTTCAGTCTGATAAAGGTGACATAGATAGTAAGGGGATTAGATGAAGTGAATTATTTCCTACACCGTTTCAGAAAACCTAAGCACTTTAATGCTTCTTTTGCAACATGAAAAATATGCTTGTTCCAACGAACATCGCATTGAATTTTCATGCCAAGAATATCGAGCGCTTCTGATTCCTTAATATATATCACTTATCATTTACAGATGAGGTAGCATGTGCAGCAGTACGCCTGTGCAAGGGCACACAGCACCGGGTTTTATCAGCGTTAAACTAAACCCTGTTCGCCAGGCCCCATTCGGAAATTACCAAAAGGTCGCGATTAAGGGTGTTGTCCATGTGCTTTCTCATAGCCTCAATTTTCCGAAGGCTTGGTCTACTGCGAAACAATAATGAATGGCATATGCTACTGTCATCTGCAAAAGAATAGATAGGGTTGGAAGTCTGACGTAGTAGGTCATTAAGAAAAATAAGAAATAGGGTAGGGGAAAGAACGGAACCTTGCGGTACCCCTGAATTTATCTTGAACTCGCTTGATTGGATTCCATCTATAATAACATGTATAGTACGATCCCTGAGAAAGCTCGATATAAGTCGAGTGAAGTTATTACCGACACCAAAAGCAATAAGTTTTGATATGAGTGCACCATTCCACACTCTATCAAACGCCTTGGAAATATCTAAAGCCATCTCCTTACTTTCGCCGAAATGGTGAATGGATTGACACCATTTTTCCGAAAGGAAGGCCAATAAGTCACCCGCAGAGCGTGCCCTACGGAAGCCGTGCTGCCGGTGACTAAACAAGCTGTTGGACTCCAGATATTTCACAAGATGAAAATTAAGCATACTTTCCATTACTTTAGAAAGTGCAGAGCAAATTGCGATTTGGCGGTAATTTTCAGGGTTGCTAGCCTCTCCCTTTTTGGGGATTGGTGTTACATTAGCAACCTTCTAACATGATGGGAACTCACCAACATGGTACAAACGGTTGAAAAGTTTTGCTATTGGACGCACTAACGTCGAAGAGCACTGCTTCAAGACCAGTGCTGGAATTTCATCCGGACCACGGGACTTGTATATGTTGAGATCCGCTAAAACCTTTATAACTGCACGTGCTCAAAAGAATATATCTGGCATAGGTACTGATACTCTTTCTTGTGCGGGCAGTGGTTGAGTGCTATCCGGCAAGTAGGAGTTACTTGCAAAAACTTCGGCCAAGAGGTTAGCTTTATCAAGCGGGTTGTTAATTATTTGATCATCCTTTAAAAGAGGCGAAATTAAGGAACTAACATTATCCTTCACTCTTTTAACGAATAGCCAAGAGCTCTTGCTACCCCAAAGAGTAGTAAGAACTTTAGCATGAAAGCGCTGCTCGTACAAAGCTTTTTCGCGCCTAAGTACTTTTTGCGTAGCAAATCAGTTACGGCGTTTTTGTTACACCGCCATATACTGAATGCTTCCTCTCTGAATCTGACTGCATTTTTGCACGTCTGATTAAACCGAGAACTTTTTCTTGGTTTAACACGGATTTGCTTAGATGGAACGACAGTTTTCATTCCAAGCAAAATAATGTTCACAACAATTTCCGCCATGGCGTCGACTTTCTTGTCCAGAAAACAAAGTTTTCATTTAAAATGCAGAAAAAATTCGTTGAGCTCAGCCCAATGAGTCTTTTCGTACATATAGTTTAAACGTTTCGTGGCCATTTTTGAAACGTTGTGAAGATTAGCGACCGAATATAAGACTGTGATGAAGATAATATTGTTTAAGGTATTGTTTATGTAAAGGTATAAGGCTGATGTAGTCATGGTAGTAAGCGCGGCCATGGTTTAACCACTGAGGCAACCAAAAGATAAACATAAACTTTTTTCAGTGTAATGATATAAATACCTATTCAGACAGAACATTCGCCGGCGCCGCGCCGAAGTAAAACAACTTATAAAATGGCTTTACTTTGATCACCTGTCTTTTATCTCCTCTATCCCTTTCCTAAGGAATGTAGCATGGTTACACTAATTAAAAAGGCATTGCTGCCTGTGCTACTTCACCTAAAAAAATGTAGATGTAGGTTCCACCATACGAGTCTAGTACAATGAATTTTAGAATGCCCTAGAATGGAGCAGATTTAATTTTGATGAACACCAAGGTTATAGTACACCAATTATATTCGATAGTTTCTACAGACTCGATTGAACAGATCTTATCTTATTGAAACGTGTAACTAAAGAAACGCTTCTAACGTATGCAGATATAATATTTACAAATAAATTTTCTAAGCGATAATGAAATGGGATTTCTAATTTATATATTAATTTATTTATATTCTGTGTTTATACTTTAATTATTTTGAGAGAAAACATACAAGGAACCTTCATCACCATCATCATCACTATTCCTCGCAACAGTTCTATTGCCAACTGACAACATCAAATGACGCTTCAACTTTTCATTTAATGAAATTATCTTTACCTTTTTTTTTCTCCATTTTTCCCAATTTATTTTTTGTCTTGCATTAATACTTATACGATGATGCTTTTCAATCCACAACAACATCGTTATCTGATTTTAAGTAATTTCTACTATTAACAGTTTCCAAAATAACAAAATTTTTTCAAAATATTATCTTTACACACAGTAACAAATGCCCTTCAGCTTACATCAATCAGATCAATCCTCTACATTAAATTCTACATACATATACATATAAGGAGTCTTCTCGCAGGATTTCCTCAATGATCAATTGCAACAATAATTCTCGTTGAAAATTTTAATTATAAAAATCAAACTAAACAAGCAAATATTTAATTGAAATCTATTATAAAATTATAATAGTTAAATCAATTAGGAATAAAAATACTTTCTTGACTTAATTTATGGTCAGATGCGTTCTTAATTTGATTTGCGGGAAAGCCCTCCTGACAAATAACAGCTGACAAAAGCAAACACAAAAACTAATTGTCAAAAACCAAAACACGTGCAAGAAAAACTAGACTCCTATTATATTTTTTTACAAGATTATTTATTTTAATCATATAATAAATTGTCCAAAACATTTGCACAACCAATCATGATCTACAATTTTTTTAATTCGTATAGTATTGGAAAGTGAAAGAGAACAATTGGTTTGACAAAAAATTGATTTGACAACAAATAAATTTAACAGTAGGTAAATAAATTGAATTTTAAAAGCAAAGCCAGACGAAGAAAAAGTCAAGAGAGAAAAGGACACTTTCTCAAGAGGCTGCTGTAGTCGAAGTGGTACACACGTTGGGTACAAACCTGGTTGACCAGGGTTCAACCCCTGCATCAACCAAAAATAAAAAATGTTTTTTTCTGTTTAATGGTATAAATACATATTCAGAATTAAAATTAAATATGCACCCTCCTTCGTCGGTACTTCTTCATAGCATATTCGCCGGCGAAGTAAAATAACTAATAAAATGGCTATATATCTATCTTTCTCTTTTCACAACCTATCTTATCTCTCATCTGTCCCTTTCCTAAAGAATGTAGCACGGTTACGAAAATAACTAAATAGGCATTATTGCTTAAGGTGCTACTTCTCTTAAAAAAAAAAGTAGGTGACTAAGTTTCATTCGATATCGCGTAACAGTTTTTTATTTGTAATCTCTAAATAATTGTTAAGACATACATATCTATCTATCATTTTTATTAAAAAATTTTGTTATTTTACATTTATCCATATCTGAAAAATTTTAAACATCAATTTAAATTTATTCAAAATTAGATCTGGTCCGGCAAATGGTGTATTAAAGATGAACATAAACTACTCTCAGAGTTAGGCACATTGACAACAAATGGCAGCAGCGTAGCAGCATACTATGATAGTCATAATGGCTTTCCACCTGCGGTGGCAACAGGAACTAATGACAGCATGTTATACGATAGCATAACGAGTATATCCCAAACACAGGGTTCTCTGTACACCCCATCTATTGGTGCATCTATTGGTAAGTAGTAAGTGCAAGTAATAGAAGCAAGCGAAAAGGCTTGCTATATTGAGTTAGTGATCACTTACTTTATTGGTTACTGTGGGTATGTGAGTGAGTGCATTAGTATTTACTTTGCTTAAAAATTGTAGTAAATGGTGAGAGGAATGGTTATCTAAAATAATTTCCATTTAGATTTTTATTATTTTACAATCTCATTTCATTTATATTTTTGTTTATTACTTTAATTTTTGTTTTGTTTTGTGATGTAAGGCGGTTCTAGTACATTAACGCCGTTAGTTCCTGTCAGTATGCAGGATATGAAGGCAGGCACTAACCTGCATGACTCAGCTATGTCCCCATATTACACAGGTAAGCAGAACAAGCTATTTGATTTTAAAAATATCACGTTAAAAATTTTGAATTTTATACTAAAGGTGTGTTTCGAATATGTGTACAAGTCAAGTGGCTTGTTAAAATTGCTATCCATATGTAATTTCGTCTGTATGTTAAAATGTTTTAAATAAGGCTTATAATTTACATGTTGTTGAATAGAAAACCTAAGTATTTAAAACAGTGAGTTTAAATATTAACTTTATAGCGATAACTATTAGAAAGAACAACTTTCAGATTTAAGTTTAAGTACAAGACTGACTTTCCTTATTAAAATTGCTATAATATATATTTTAGAAGTCACTTAGGTACTTGGCTGAGCTCGTTTAAGAGAACACGTCACGAGCTCAAAACTTTGTGTTGTTTATATAGAACACATATTAGGAACTAAAAATTAATGGCCCCAATTTTTTTTTGCTTTTGCCTTTATTAGGGGGTTTTCTAAACTTTTTTCTACCTGTAAGATCCTCACTAGCTTTAATCTTTAAAAACCGTAGCACTTTAAAAAAACTAATCTTCTATAAACAGATAAAAACTAATTATTAAAAAAAAATTCTTCTTTCTGAAGTACACTTCTACTAAGAAAAATTAAATGTATATTATAAAAAGTAATAAGGGCAATAATTTCAATGTTATTTAATTTTTTACCGTAGGCTAATTTAACGCTGTTTATATTGTAAAAAATCAATAAGCGGTGATTATCTCCATATAGTAAATTTAAATTTGTTCATGCAAATACCCAAATATTACTTTTTAGCCTACGATATATTAACATATTGCTTACAAAAGTTAAAAATATAAATTTTTTAGTTTTAGAAATCTAAGTTTTATCGTAAAATTATTTGAGCGGAAATTTTAAAAGTAAAAAAATAGCATCACTGAAGACAACTTTTGTCATATATTTTAACATATAAAAAGAGAGTAACTAACACATGTTATAACACATAGGAAAGTGACAAATGTTATGTTTTAAGAGGTTTACACTACGTGTATTAATTTATATATAGAAAATATGACATTCCACATGACTTGTACATGTAGTCAAAAAACACCTTAAGGCAAAAATCCTTTGTAAATTTGTAAAAGCATTTTTGTTGATAAATTTTAAAATTAAAAGTCACACACATCACAAAACGTATTCTTAAATCACAATCGAATACGTCGGTACATATCCTAAAAATTCTTTACCTTTGCATGTGGTCGTGTAGTCATGGTAGTAAGTACGTTGACTACAAATTAGGTTGGCTAGGGTTCGACCACTGTAGCAACGAAAAAAAACATTGTTTTTTTCCGGTTTAATGGTATAAAAAATATTACTTCTTACAACAACATTCGCCGGCGAAGTAAAATAACTAATGTAATGGCTATACTTTCACTCCTGTCTTTTCTCTTTCCTAAATAATGTAGCACGTTTATATATATATTTCAATCAAGTGCTAAAATATGCCTTATAAAAATACGTGCCTTGGGATTTTTACCGTTTTATTCAGAGTTGATAAAATGTTTACATATTAACAATATAACTAAGAGTTATATTTATAGTGCTTTAGTTAGGGTGCGGCGTAAGTTTTTGAGTTTAAGGCACTTCTTACTTTTTCCAGAATCAAGCAATTTGTCAAAAAACCAAATGATTATAAAATGAAACAATATAGTTCATGCTTTGTGTGTGAGGAACTTTCCCGTTAAGTATTCACGTGAAAAATGTTCTAGTTTCCACCAGAATAAACGTATGTACCCATACGCAAGTCTATGTAAAACATTTACTGTCTGTCTGTGGTAATTGAGCTACACTAAAATCGACAAACCTCGCAAGCGCTCATGTGCGTAATCGTTCAGTAAGCTTTTTACCATTAAAAACTACAATGCAGTCGAGGAAGAACATGTGGAATGTGCCAAATTTCTCTTAATATTACGGGAAATAAACGTGTCTTATTAAAAAAATATTAACTACTGTGGTTTTCATCAAAACTTTAGAGTAAGATAAGGACGGCAATTAAGTATTGGTATCAGCTTTATTTACAGAATGATTATGTTCTAATAAAGATGACAGCTTTTAGTGTTAAATGCATTTCTTCGAATCCTTGTCGTATTTGAGCAGAATATTCCTATCAATGAAACAACGAATAGTATTTTATATAACACACATTAAAACATTGACATATTCTATACTAATGTGAGGTAGCCAAACAATTTGTATATTTGGGGTAACAGTTTAACCAAAGCTTTTATATTTCTTAACCTCCTTAGCATTTTTCGGGTTATAGCCAACTCTTCTATTCGTGCTATGTACGCACAAATCATCCATATAATTCTACTTTGAAAATGGGGAGTACGTCCCTGGGAAAATTTGATTAAAACTTCAGGTATCAGCGTTAAACAAATAAATAGAAAAATTGGTGCACCAGATTCTCTTTCTATCCTCTTAAGGTTAAAAAAGGTTTTAAGTTAAGCACTGAATAAAGCTCTGTTATTCGCATAACGGTCTACAGGATTCTGCCAAGCCATATCATTTATTATGGGACACCTACAAAGAATATCAAAAGTTTTACCTTCAGTCCTTTGAAACAAAAAATACATTTTGTTAAAATTGTTGAAGTGTGTGTTATTCTTTTAATGGACCGAAAACATATGTCTAAAAGTTAGCCATGACGAATGATTGTAAGATAATTTCGCAATGTCACAAGGGAAGAGTAGTAGATGAACCAATAGCCTTGCCTTTTTATCCTTTTAACAAGAGTTTGAACTCAGAGAAAAGTTCGAAATTGCTTGTTGTATTTTTTAAATTTTATATTCAATATACACAAGATATGCTCATAAATATTTAAAAGTAATATTTACAACTAATTTGATTATACTTATGTAAAAAAATATCTCTTTTCGAAATCATAGAAGAATACAGAATTTAAAACAAAGAATGCTTTTCAAAAACGAAATAAACTTAGGCGTCCATTTTATGTCTCTAAATTCAAAGATATTTGTAAATCTTTTTTTAATTTAATTTTTTTCTGCTAGAAATTATTAGCTTTCCTCGTCAGACAAAACATATGTCGCACTAGCTTTCGAAATAAGCATTTTCTTGTTCAATATACATTTGCGTACTTACATACGTAAAATTACCTTTATGTATAAGTTTTGTCCTTTTAAAAACAGTTTCATTAGTAGCCGACCACGCACCTCATACACTTTGGTTACCAGATGTAAATTAGGGTAGAAATAATTTTATGTCAGTGGTATGAAATGTCTTTTCTATCGGGAAAACTTAAAACATTTGAGAATTTGTTTAAACAAATTTTTTATATTTTGTCAAAATCGTTAATTAAGATATCTGATCAATATAACTTAAAAGTTATGTGAAATTTAGTTTTATTGAAATAAAAAAAAAAAAAAAATATAAGTAAATTTAAAAGCATTAAAGTGTTGTTTTTTGTGTATATCATTTACATTTCACATCAATGAGATCATCTCATCGTAATTTTACACACTATTTAAGCTTTTATCTAAAACCCCCAAAAAATTAAAGAATATAAAGGTTTTTTGAAAATTTTCTCCTAAAAATTAATTAATTAATGTAAATCCGTTCATGTATATCAAGCAATTGTTAGTTAATATTTAAGTAGAAAAGGTAAAAACGCCTAAACTCTTTATGTAAGATGTTGCAAATTAATATGACCAAATGTTATATAAATAAATTGAATTGAATCATTTACATTTATAATTTATTAAATTTTTATGTTTTATTTTACATTTTATGCTCTTTTGTTAATTGGTGTGACAAACAAAAATACTAAAATAGCTATTGCGCTTGAAAACAGTAGTTATACAGCACTTGGCCACATTGAAAATATTGTAAATAGCAACAACAGTACGAATACGATTGAATCCCAAACACAGTCTAGTGCTGGTGAAGTTGTAGATAGTACGGCAACGGATGAAATTTCTTTAACAATTTTGGATACGGATGATAGTGGCAATGTTACCACAGTGGTGCCAACGCTTTTGCGACGAAACCAACATTTACGCGGCCCTAACGTCAGCAATTCGACAACACCAACCTCTATAAGTAGCGCAGTAACGTCAGCGACTGCTTTGACTGTGTCCGAAACCACACAAAACCTCAGTAATACAAATAATAACAATAATAGTACTTTAAGTAATAGATCTCAGAGTCATAGCGATAGTATTCAGCATCAGCTACAACATCTTGAAACACATCAAGAACATACTCAGGCTCAAAATTCCGAAAATCCTACCTCACTTATTTTAATGCCCCCTATTGGCGTCTCAAATGCAAATAACGCTAATTTAACACCATTCGAATCTACCATCAGTGCAACTGATATTACTGGTTACGCGGCGACTACTACAACAATGTTGCCTAGTTTCAGTCACTATACTTCAGGCAAGTTTTCGAATTCACCCATCTTAATCTAAATATTAAACCAATGGTTACTTGACAATGCACTTGTCACATTTATTCTCAGAAATATACATATATTCTACTTATAATTATTTTAGAACCTGCACCATTATTACTATGATTTCCAAATGCACTCACTTCTTACACTCTTTATTATTCAGTACATCGAAGAAAATATAACTTTGATCGCACAAACTATTTTTTTCCAGCTTAAAAATAAAACTTTTACAAACGTAGGCACACTTGACTTTAATTAAAAAATAATTTCCTTTTTTTATTTAGCTTGTGGATCTGTTGTCCCCTCCTCCGATTATACATATAGCCCAACATATTCTCAATATGGTAGTGCATATGGTTCATATAGTTATGGATCAGGCGGTGGAATTTTAAGTAAGTGTATGATTTTTTTTAATAACTCTTAAGGGAAAAAGAAAAAAAATCTAAAATCTAATCTAAACAAACTAACTAAATACAAAGTTTACAGCATCATAGCACATGCTAAACATTGATTTCATGGTATTTGTTAAACCTTTAAAAAATCATATCCTGGCATAACATTTCATCAAGTAAACGCAGTAGCTGTTTTTGACATTTGAAATCATTTTCTATATTTGGTTTGGCATCGAAAATCAAAAAGGCTTTTAAATAATATAAACAGCTGCTGCACGTTATAGAGAGAGAATGGAACACCATTTAAATGTCAAATAAGATGTTATTAGCACCAATACGCCAGACAAAACTGTAGATAGCAGTAACATTGCACTCTAAACGTCAACAACCATTTTAATTTTATAAAACGTCGAATTGAAATAATAATATTCACAGCGCGTTAGGTAGTTAAGTTGGCTGCTTGTGTGTATTTTATTAGAATTAAGGCCGGGGCACATAGAATCCGTCATACGTTAAACTTTGACAGATTCAACTGACAAGTCAGTTAAAATACATGTTTTCTTATGAGCGTTGTCAAAATCAATACGCGTCCGTCAACGCAAAGTACGAAAGTTGGTCAACTTTTAACGTATGTTGAATACTTTGACAACTATCAACTGCTTCTTCTTCTCTGTTTTCTTTTAACTCTTGCTGTGTTTCAGTTGTGTTCTAATAAAACAATTTTGGTGGCAAACAATAAAATGCAAACTTAATTAAATTAACATGTGAATTAAATACAAATTAAGTTTAAAAGTGAATAAAAATAGAGAGCAAACTTTGATTTAACATCTGTCAGCAAAGTATTCATTGTGCCAACCACATCCGTCGCTACTTTGAATTTAGTTGAATTTGTCAAATTACAACGTATGACAGATTCTATGTGCCCCGGCCTTCACGTTTGTTATTGTTGAAAAATATTGACAATATAGTTAGGTCAATCTGGCGATTTTCTTTTTAGTTTCAACTTGTATTCGATGAGTTTGTTATTTAGGAAAAGTTAACACTACCACTTAACACAACGTTTCATGATGTTTTAGAGTCAAGTAAAGTCACGTAACGTAAGCCGAGCAAAAATGAAAGTTTTCAAGCACCCTTTAAAGTTGTCTTTATTTTGTGCCATATATTTTACGCGTAAACTAAAAAATAAACTTGCACTAAAAGATTCAGAAAAGTTTTTTATTGTTTACATTATTTATTATTTTATTTATTTATATTTCACAATATTATACAAAGCCCTTAAGGGCCAGTCAATATATATTACAGAGGAATTGACCGAGTAAATTATAAAATAAAAACTATATAAACTAAAGCCATAGGTTTTTTATTAAATAAAAAAATGCAATTAATAGCTAGAACATATTGGCTCCCCAGCCAAATACTTAATAGAAAAATAAAACTAATATAAGTAAAGTCCCAAGGTAGTAGCTGCGCTACCGAGAAAAAGTTAAAATCGGCAAAAAATGCTCATGTAAAAATACATATGCATACATACATACATGTACATATATATATCCGTATTATCCACATACATATGTAAACATTAGTACCGAATTGAGTAGTTGAAGTAAATAATTATTTCATCTAAAGGTCGCCTAACTCGGAAAGAGAAAAGTGCAGTAATAGTTTTAAACGGAAGGAATTATTAGAATGCGAAAAAACACGGAGATTAAGTGGTAAGAAGTTCCAAGAACGTGCAACTCTAACCACAAATGACCGCTCAAAACAATAATGTCTTATCCGTGGAATAATTATCTGTGGATTCCTAGTAGAACGTGAAAATTTAAACATTAAACAGATTCGGGAAGGTTGTCCATATTTAATAACCCTATAGAAAAATAGCAAAATCCGGCTTTTAACGAACTTCTCAAAGGAACATGACAAAAAGCGGCGCATTTATACAGAAGTATGCATTCTTCTTCGAACGCTATAAACATAGCGTACTCTTATATTGACGATTCGTTTTAATCTAGATGAAATACCTACCGAAGTGCCAGAAAAAACTTTAAATCCATATAAAATATGCGGCGTTAAGAGGGCAAAAGCAAATTTGTATTTAATATTATATGGTAAGTAAACTCCATTGGAGTAAATACATCGCAGGATTCCTAAAACACGATGTAAAACATGATCAACGTGGTATCCAAAGGTAAGCTTCTGATCGATGTATATACCTAAGCACTTAATGTGATCCACAAAACCAATACAACAACCAGCAAAAGATATATTTAGATCAGGACTAATATATTCAGGGTCGCCAAAAACCATGGCTTTCGTTTTAGCAAAATTGACATGTAAGGAGTTTCTTGATGACCAACGTAAAAATCGTTGAAGACTGTAATTAATATTGGATTGTAATATATCAACATTATCATGAGTACTGCTAAATAGAAGAAAAATGTCATCAGCGAACATGTAAGAACTGCAAATGCTAGTATCAATTTAACCAGGGAGGTCATTAACGTACATTATAAAGAGAAGTGGACCTAAAACGGAACCTTGAGGAACTCCCGATAGTAACGGAACTATTTCTGAATAACTACTATTCAAATCCACAAACTGAAATCTGCCACATAGATAAGAATATATTAACTTGCAGGCGGATTTCAAAAAACCGAAAAATTCACTCAATTTGGAAACCAGTATGGAGTAGCTAACAGAGTAAAAACCTTTAGACAAGTCAAGGGACACTAATGAAGTTAAAAAG
The DNA here is from genome assembly GCA_937654795.1 of Cistogaster globosa. Classification (NCBI taxonomy): domain Eukaryota; kingdom Metazoa; phylum Arthropoda; class Insecta; order Diptera; family Tachinidae; genus Cistogaster; species Cistogaster globosa. The sequence continues at coordinate 14,632,751 of OW569408.1, forward strand.
TTTTTATTAGTATTTTCTCTAACAAGGTCAGTCAAATTAAGCAGCAAGGAAGTTGTACTATAACCTCGCCGAAAAGCGTACTGGCACGGTGAAATTTTCGTAGTAGCAAAGGAAAGAATCTGGTTCTTCAGTACATGTTCAACGATCTTGGAACCGCCGGAAGAATAGAAATCGGTCTTAAATTGTCTAAGGAAGCAACGTTCTTACATTTAGGAATTGGAACAACACGGGAAATTTTCCAGGCGGAAGGGAACAACGATGTGGTCATAATAGAGTTAACTAGAAAAAGAGAAATTTGAGAAATATATGGAAAGATAATCTTAAGAAAATTTATAGGTATAGCATCAGTCCCAAGAGATCTACACTTAACTTTTCACATCGCAAACCAAAGCTCCTCTTCAGGTATTGACCTAAAAGAGAATAACCCAATATCAGGTAAGTTATCTATACGAAAGTCATCATCCTCTTCTAGGTGCTCAACATTCACGAAATGATTATTTATCTCATTAGCACTCCAATTACATCTAAATATATTGTCATTAGAAAATCCACTTCTTTTCAAAACCATCCACATAGCTGACGAATCAATCCCACTAAAGAGCCGAACAAAATATTTTTTTCTTTCTCGTCGAATTACTCGTTTGGCCTTATTACGATACCGGCAAAAAACTATCCAATTTTCATTAGAGTTATTAGACTGAAATGCAGCATAAGCTAGATCTCTTAACGACGTAGCCAACAATATACAATTGGCTTTCATCCAATTATCCGCTCTATTCGAAAATTTCTTCCTGACAATAGGAACAGATTCATATAGTCCCTGAATTAGGGAATTAAAAAGAAAACATTGGGAATCAATGTCTGAGGTTCTAAAAAAAGATTCAGAGTCGAAAGTGGATAAAATCGTAAAAAAATTAATCCAATCAATATTATTGAAGTCTCGGTACTCAAAGTATGTTGACAGTGAATCATACTTCAAGGAGAATAAAGCAAATATCAAAGCATGCTGAGATATAGCAGGGCATTGTACTTGATCTGAAATCCTTATCATCGAGGAATCGCTTACCAACCAAAATTCCAATAAAAACGTAGATCCATGAGCTAGGTCAAAGTGTGTGGGCGTAGAATTGTGACAAGTTGCATCTGAAACAGCAAGACCTCATAATATTAGACTTATTAACATCAAATAAATTGCAGTTAAAATCGCCTACTACAATTATATTTGAAACAAATCATAATGACTATTCTCAAAAGAAGCGATATCACCTGTAGGTAAATAAGCAACACCGAAAAGAGCTGTAGAACTGCCACTACAAAATTCGATGAAGACTGATTCACAACCAGGCTCCGAACATTTAAAAGCTATATTGAATTTAATACCCACAGACACAAAGATAGCCACACCACCTGCCCGCGAATGTAACCTATCCTTTCGGACCAAATTAAATCCAGGTAAACCTATAGATCGAGTAGATACATATGGTTTTAACCAGGTCTTTGAAACTGCAAATATTGCAAATTTATCTGTAATTATATTTTTCAACTCGTCAAATTTACTGGAGTTAGAGGTAGGCCGAATACTTTGACAATTCATGTGTCCAATTCTTAACTGATTAGCATATTTATTTAAGTCGATTGAAGAGCTACTACTCACAATGGGACCAATGTTATCGCTAGGAATCAAGATAGTAAAAAAATGAGTATGTGGCGGGGAAACAAATGTATAAGGCAATGATTATCAAATGCATTAAATTATGATTTTTATTCATTTCCGTAATTATATACAGCTGTGTAAAGCAAAAAAAAAATAATTTACTTAAAAATAAAAAATGTAATCAATTACAAACGCTGAAACTCAGCTATCTAATATAAATGAGATCAAAACAAAAAAAAGTATCAAATACATCATATTTACTAAAAGTATGCTCACATGAGGCAACATCCCGCAAAAAAAAAGAAAAAAAAAAAACGTAGCCACTAAAAATTCATAATTTCATTCATTTTCACAAAAATATTGGTTACGTTATTTTCGTTGCTTTACAACGTTGCGTAAAAAGAAAATAATAAAAAATAAGTATGTTTATATACACAAGCATACATACAATCCATACATACATATATACACGTATATATATACTAGTTGCGGGATATCACGTTGTTGTAAAGCTCCGCGCATTGTTGCATATTATATACATCCTCCTTGCCATCCAAGAAAGTCAGCTTGGCTAGTACCTTATCCGCATTCAGTATTTTAAATTTAGAGATACTTTTGTTACGCTTCAATTTGAGGCACAAGGTATTTAGCTTAGAAGCAGCAGGCAGGCGAGAAGTGGTCATTTAAAAATACCCGGCTTTCGATGTCGCCTCCAATCACATCCCTTACATTCAATAATCTTTCTCTAAAATAAGCTTTCATAAGTGCATCACGTAAGGCTACAGAGTTGAATTTAACCAAAATAAGCTTCTTGTTATTCATATAGCAAACGTAATTCATGTCATGTTCAGAGATATTAACTTTGAAAAATTTACACAAAGAAATAATGGTCGTGGTTAGGTTAACAAGACCGGCCGACATGCCACTTAAAATAATATCTCCTCTGTAGAGTCTTCTATGAAGAACGTGATTTTCGACCTCTAAATGACTTATTTTTTCAGAAGTAGATGTATCGACGTTATTTATTAATTCTTTGTTAGCAAGGATGTCTTCTTTCATGTGTTTGTTGGCAGATAGAATTTCATTTTTGAAATCAGATAAAATACTTGCTAAGGACTTCCTATAGGCATCATGGTCTTCTACGTTCTTTGTAATAAAGTCGTCTAAATTAGTTTAAATGGCACGAACTTCGTCCCGAAGGGATACATTTTCACGAGCATCAGTTTTGCATGTAGTACATGTGAATGAAAAAGATGCTTGTTTTTCAGCAAATAATGCAAGGTGCGCCTCAGAAATTTTAGCACAGGAAAGATGGAGCCATAGCTTGTGGATACAACACATAATGCTACCCTGCGTTTTTCCGATAGATTCATTACATAATCCACACTGATAAACATAAGCAGAAGGCATGCTTAAGACAACAATTAATCAAGGCCTTCTTACGAAAAAAGAACCAAGTGTGAGCAACAACACACATCACAAGCAGCTCGAATTAGTCTTTACAAAAACAAAATACACGTAAAAGGTTGTGCATCCACCTGGTATTATTGCGCCATGGTTACAACTAAGACAATTGTGTATTAACAAGATTCATCACCCCACGGTTGTATATAATAGTAGTTAATACTATAATAACATGATGGTAAATAACCACCTTCTCAATCTTGCGTTTTTGATTTAATTTGTTTTGGGTCCTTTGGTTCGCTTGAGATACTTTTCGGAACCGCTGAGGGCAGTGAAGATATTTTAGCTTTCGTTGGACGAATATTCATCGAGTTTTTACGACCTATGACCTGGGGCGTATTTTATTTTTTTACAACAGCTGGTGTCCAATGCTTTTGACCTGCTCGAGTAATTACCGTTCCACCATTATTGAATTGATGAGGCGCATCTTTGGCCCCACGATTTGCATACAAGTTTTGCTTTTATCTTTCCGATTTAAGCAACTCCCTGACTTTAATCTGATCCGATGACATTAATTTCTCTTGTGTTGTTGGTAACAGGGCTCGAACGACATGGGCAAAAAGACATTGCGATGGAGTACTTAAATTACCTCTAGGTGTATTCATATAATTTAACAGACCTAAATAAGGGTCACTATTATCGTAAGCTGATTTTTTTAAAATATTATTTGTAATTTGCACTGCCCTATCTGCCAATCCATTGCAGTAAATGACTTAAACTCCGTGTTGGAGAATTAAGGGCTATTGTCAGTTTCAAGAGTAAGAGGTGGACCGAATGTCGAAAATATTTCTTTTATGAATATAATACATTTTTAGTTGTTGTATCTGGTAGTTTTTGAAAGTTTAGGTATTCAGAATAGCTGTCAATAAAGACTATGTAGTTTTTATTATTGAAATAAAACAAATCTGCAGCTCCAATATCAAATCCATGATTTGGTATTTCTTTATTGCCAATTTTAATTTTGTTGTTCTTACGTTGGTGTTGGCAGGATGTTCCGAGGACCCTTGTAAATCTTTATTGCGTACAACTTGAGTGACTAATGCGTCTTTAGCATGCACAGTTTTTTACATATTCAAAAATGTCTTTACTCATTTGTGGCCAGAAAACTGACTCTCTAGCCATACTAACGTACTTCTCATAGCTAAAGCGTCCATGGTGTTTGTGTTTAAGATAATTTTTTCTCATACTGCAGAGTACTAGCACCTTGGATAATTTAAAAATTATTCCCTCATAATTTACCGAAAGCTCTTCTCTAAAATGACAATTTTGTTTAATTTCTGTAAATAAGTTTTCTTTGGTCTTTGGACTACCATTTTTGATAAACTTTATAAGGGTTTGACAAGAATTATCAGTTTTTGTGCAATATTTTAGATTTTCAAACTCTTTATGTGACGTGAAAAATATCAGTTGAACCTCAAAAATTTCCTCAATTTCTTTGCTTAATTTATTTTCGCAATCACGACAAAGAGGGTCTGCTAAAAACATTTTTACACAAGGTCTGTAAATAACACTGGGATTATAAGTTAATAAAGTAAGACGAATTCTCTGTAACCTTGCAGGAGATGAGTGTAACGGTTTTTTGAAAATTGTTTTAAGTGGTTTATGATCAGACTCTATTGTTAGCGGTTTACCCCAAACATATTGATGAAATTTTTCACATCCGAATTTAACTGCTAATGCTTCTTTTTCTAATTCCGAGTAACGAGATTGGCAGCTTGTCAAAGCTTTAAACGCATAAGTAATGGGATGGCCGTCTTGAAGTAGGACCGCTCCGATTGCGTGTAGCTTGCATCCACTTGGAGTTTAACGTCTTTTTTGATGTCGTAACGTTTGAGAAATGGAGGTTTGCTAATTACTTCTTTCAACTTTTTAAAAGATATTTGCTGAATTGAATTCCAACTAAATTTATTTGATTATCTTAACACAGATCTTGACTGTGCTGTAATAGAAGAAAATTGTTGAATATATTTGCAAAGATAGGTGAATTTTCTAAGAGTCTTAGGAGTTCCTTACGATTTTTAGGAGCTTTAATCTTTATACTGCATCAATTTTCTCAGGATCAGGATACATACCAGTAGCGCTCATAGTGTTACCTAAGAAATTAACTTGCTTACATTCAAATTTACATTTTCCTTATTAAGTTTTATTCCACATTCCTCGATGATTTTTATTACTTTAGACGTTGTACGACGAAGTTAATTTATATTATCAGAGTGTATTAAAATATCATCGATGGATACTTTTACGTTTGGCAAATGAGAAAATAATTGATGCATTATACTTTGAAATACTTCTGGCGCTGACGAAATACCAAATGGCTATCTTTTGCAAGAGTATCTACCCCATGGTGTAGAAAAGGTCAATATTTGTTTTTTATGGCCAGATACTGGAATTTTCCACAATCCTCTTTTACAATCTTAGATTGTAAACAATTTCGCACCATCAAGTTGAGCTGCAATTTTTTCTAGTGTATTCATTGGAAAATGCAGTCGTTTTATGTTTTTATTGACGCTAGTTAGGTCCACACAAATTCTAATCTTATTGTCTTTACGCACTACAACCATTGGAGAGACAGCTGGGGTTGGTTCAATCACTCCCATTTTAACAGTCTTATCACTTCATGCGATGCGTCTTGCAGGAATTATATTAAACGTGGGATTATCAACCAAATCGATATCATACACCCCCGAGTCCATTATATAAATCATCTTTGACACGAAGTTGTCGTGTTCTTTAGTTTAGTTTTTCGCAAGTATCTGCCCCAAGTATTCATTTACTAATTTGAAATTAACTTTGCAATTCTTTTTTCCTATTTGGCATTTGAGAAATAGTTCTCCCAACACATTTAATTTAGACTTACCAAAGAAAACCAAATATTTAACACCACAGGGGTATATGGTTGTCGAAACTGTATTTTAGTTTATCAATAATTTTTTTTTGTGGTAACACATTGCATTGAGCGCCCGTATTCAGCTTAACTTCCTATGTTTGGTTTCCTACCTTTAACATTTCCGTAAATTTATCGTGTTGTTCATAATATCATCACTACTACTTAGATTTTCGCAGCCAGCAACATCTCTGAATTTAAAATTGTTTTTGGTGCAATTCCTTTTGCACATACTTTCAAAGTGATTTTGTTTGATACATATTTTGCAAATATAGCGAAAGCCAGGATAGTTGCGTACGCTATTATTTTTCCCGCATTTACGTCAGTTAAATGTTTTCTCATATTTTTAATTTTTACCTAACTGTTTTACAACATTTACTGTTTTTTTCGTTCTCATTTTGTATTTCAGCAGTTTGCTTTTGCGCTAATTCTGTAGCTTGACAAATTTTGATAGCTTTTAGTAAGGTTATATTTTCCGACAATAATTTTGCACGTAAAGTATTACTTCTAATACCTAAAATAATTTGGTTTCTTAGAAGAATGTCAGCTACTTAATTGTAGAAACTCACAATTTTGTGATGGAAGTCTTAACCGGCTGGCAACGAGTTAAATATTTGTATTGCCGAGTATCCGATAGCTGACATAAAAGTTGCAAGCTGTATAGTTTCTGGTTTCTCCTTTAATCCTGATGCTGCTTCAAAATACTCATATTACTGATTCCATAATTTTCATTCCTTTGCAATATCTTTGGCATGCTCGATAATTAAAGGCTTTGGCGGCCTTAGAAAGTTATAACAATCCACCATTTTGAGGACTTAATGATAATACTTAGCAAAGAAATGTCTATCTTTGTAAAGATTTTGTTGCCAAGTTTTTTTAAGAGTGGAGTTTGTTGCGACGGGTTTCGGACCAAGTAAATAATAAAAATGTGTTTATTATTTAAGATAACTTTATTATTTAATAACGATATTTAAGCTAGCTAATATAAAAGTGTTGAACGTAATGATGGGAAATTTAGATGTGTATCTCCTGAAAACAAGTGTAAGTAACAACTAAGACAATTGTGTATTAACAAGATTCATCACGCCACGGTTGTATATACTAGTAGTTAATTAATACTACAATTACATGATGGTAAACAACCACCTTCTCAGTATCAAACTAAGAAAATGACCACAGGCTGCGAATATGATTGTGCTGGTTTGCGCAATGAAATTGATTTAAGTTGGTTCTGCGTGATGTGCAGCGAATCACATAAAAACGCATTAAGTAAATCCTTAAAGATTCTCGAAAGGATATCATTCCCATGTGCAAATAACGACACACTAAGTTGTGCAGAATCCAAAGCAATTTCAGAATCACCATATGCAGTAACTATGGTACAGACAGTAGTACCTGGCCTAATTTCTACGGCACAATGTGCAACAAACAAACAGACAGTATATGCCCTTGCATGTGTTGTAGCTAAACAGTAGATGCATCATTCATTGATCAACAACGCATGCTTTTTAACTTGGAAAACAATTACATGCACAGGAACATTAAAAAATTAAAATCATGTTCCTAGTTTTTATTCTGCAACAATGCTTCAAAAGCAAAATGTAAACTATTTAAAGGCGTGACAATGTCTCCCCTCATCTGGAATCTGGCAGTCAACACGCTGCTACGGCGACTGGACCAAACGGGTAATAGGGTGATAGCTTATGCAGATCACATTGCTATTGCAGACTCTGGGAAGTACCTGACAACACTCACAGAACGGATGAACTATTCGCTTAGTGTTCTGTCTCAATGGTGTTGCGATTTTGATCTTGCTGTTAACCCCGGCAAAACGGAGGTTATGCTAATCACACGGAGATACAAGATCCCGAATTTTACTGCACCTAGGCTGAATGGCATTGTGCTCAGTGTAAGTAAAAGTGTGAAATACCTTGGGGTGATACTTGACCCCAAACTTCAATGGAAAGCAAACATTGCCAAAAGAGCTCGGAGGGCGACCTGTGCGCTCTATCTCTGTCAGAGAGCTCTAAGACCAAGATGGGGCATTCAGCCTCGAATCATCTCCTGGCTCTACAAGGCAGTTATAGAGCCAAATATTCTCTATGGTGCTGTGTTTTGGTGGCCCGCTCTTGAGAGATTGGTCAACCAAAAGCCTCTTGACAAAGTCAGGAGAACAGCCGCCATTTTGATTACTGGAGCTCTTCGAACTACTTCGACAAAGGCTCTGTATTCTCTTCTCCAATGGTTACCCACCAAACTTCTGGTATTGCAACAGGCTAAATGCTCTGCAGCCAGACTTAATGCCCTCTCACGCTGGCTCAGGCTGGACATAGGGCACTCTAAGATTATCGATCGGGATGTGCCACTGCCATCAATGGTGGACTACATCTCTTCTACTCCCGCTCTGGACCACGGGTTTCAGATCCATATTCCAAATAGGGAGATATGGGTCCGTAACGAAGTGGTCGTGGGTGGTACTGTTGACATCTATACCGATGGCTCGAAACTGGACGACAGAGTCGGTTGCTCAATCTTCTCCAATTATCTTGGGCTAAGACTCTCCCTCAGACTCCCTGACTACTGCAGCATCTTTCAAGCCGAGGTATTGGCCATTCTGAAAACATCCGAAATAGCGCTTAGGGACGATCTTTCTGGTCATGCTATTCGGATATTTTCGGACAGTCAGGCGGCAATCAGGGCGCTTGCTGGTGCATATAGTACATCTAAGCTAGTCCTGAGTTGTCGCTCATTACTGAACACTTTATCGGAGCGATCACAGATTGACCTGTTTTGGGTCCCTGGTCACAGGGATATCCGGGGTAACTGAGGCCGATGATCTCGCAAAACGGGGCACATTGCTTCCTAATGTCTCCCCGTTACTAGACGTTGGAATTCCTCTGGCAACGGTGAAAATGGCCATAAAGAACCACTATCTAAATTTGGCTCGCAAATTATAGGTAGATGAAAGTTCCTGCTGTGTCTCCAGACAACTGTGGACTACACTAGACCTCAAGCGGACCAGGCAGCTACTCAGACTGGACAGAAAATCCATAAGCATCACGGTCTCGGTACTTACTGGACACTGTCTAATCGGTAGGCATGCTGAAAGACTTGGTCTGCCTTTTAATGATTTCTGCCGCAGCTGTGGCTCGGAGGATGAGGAAGAGACCGTTCTGCACCTCCTGTGCCACTGCCCATCGCTGGCTCGAAGAAGACTAAGAATTCTGGGCTCTCCTTTCTTTGGAACTCTTACGGAGCTATCATCCCACTCTATAAGGGACATAGCGAAGTTCATCCGTGAATCCTCATGGTTCTCGGCTGGGTAATGGGAGTCATGCCGCCTTCTTTGTGGTATCACAACGGGCCATTCGTTTGTGCTCAAGTGAGCTTCGTCGCGAGAGGCTGCCACTCCTAACTAACTAACTAAAGGCGTGACAAAATGAAAATCTAAATTTCTTATGCAGCGTCCAACTTGCGTTCAAAAGAGAAACTTAAAGCTAAATTTACAAAGAAACATAATTAAAGAAATGAAGATTATGCACAAAGTTAGCCTAACAGATCAACAGTAGTATGGCTAGGCCGCCAAATTGCAAAACGCGTTATTTTATTAGTAAGAAAACTTATGCATAAAGATTTCTCTGGTGAAATGCAAATGACATAAAAAACCTTCTGCACACTGCATGCCTTTACATTTCTCCTAAATACGCACTTTGTGTGGCACACTTTGGGCGTTAAGAAAATGGTAGCATTTTGAAGCCCAATATTATAAAACTGGAAAGGGCTTTTACTATGTCATTTATAGAGTAACGAAAATACCTGCTTCCGGTGGACTTAGAATTCGTCATTAGACGTTAAGTTAGACTAATATTTTTTATAATTTTTGCAGCCATATGTCCAATAGAACTGGGTTAAAAAAATGTCTTAGGTCCTGACTAGGATTCGGGTAGGCACATTTTTACAAATTTCACTTCGATGTAAGGCTTACAAAGAAGAGATTGCCCCCATAAAGAGCGTAACTTTACTGGAGGTTCGAAAATGTTATACACCTAAGCAAAAAATAAACAGACACTTTTTTAACTGGAGATCTGATGGTAAAACGCTTTCACTGGCTACGTGCAAAATAATTTATTATGCATAGTGTATGAAAAACTTAAGAGAATCACCATCATTCACATGAAGCGAATACTATATCTCGCGATAACGAGAAGTATGCGAAAATGTCAATTTAAAAATAAGTTGTATTTAGTTTTTTCCTGACCTTTTTCGTTTTATTTAATTTCTGTTCTTTTAAGTTCTTTTTGAACTTTCAGGCTTTCAAGGTCAATTTTAAAATATTAAAAATTTTTTATATTTATATTTATTTTTATATTTATTTTTATATTTTTATATTTAAAAAACATTTTTAATTTTTTAAAATTGACCTTGAAAGCCTGAAAGTTCAAAAAGAACTTAAAAGAACAGAAATTAAATAAAAATAAGTTGGTTTTATAGTATAAACACAAATTTTGTACCAAGTATTTAGAAACTGAAGTTTATTAATACCTTTTAATTAAAAACGGAAGATTCAGGCATATTTTATTATAATGTTCTCAACATTTGGAAAAGTTATTTTAACAAGACGTAAAAGAAATGATGGTTAAGGGCATCGTTAAAGTTTAATACAAGCATAAGAATAAAATATTCTTACGACCAAATCGGCTATTCGTGATTTAAGGATTCTGTGTATTCTAAAGGAAAAGCTCTGTGTATCTGTGTATTTAAGAATCACTTAAAAAGTCTTAGCCAATCGCTGTTAATCTTTATCGATCGAATTATAAAATTTTTAAAAAGAGCGCCAGTCAACGAAATCTGCAGACTAGCTTATTAAAACCCATACAACTGCATTGATTCGAGCTAATAGAAATTATTTATATAGAAATTATCAACAACGTTTGTAAGAGTTTTTGTATTTCGAGCAAAAAAATAATTCATTCATTATTTGGGAAATAAAGTGAAATAATTAAAACCTGCAATGCTGGTGTTTTTACCATATGATATTTTAAGCTTAAGCCTTTATTTTTTAATATTATTAATCAAAGAGTTTAAGTGATAAAAATCCTTAAAATAATTTTTCTTTTTTTTTTTTCTTGACAGATTCCTACTATTATGAAGGTGTGCAGAACCAGTCTGTTAATACAACAACTCTGAGTCAGGATATGCGTTCACCACTGGCAGCTACCAGAGCCAACTCTTTAGCCTCGGCAGCCTCACCTACCGGCAGTGCATGCACAAAATCTGAGACGTCTGATATTTTTCTCGTCTAGTGATTTTTACATCAACTACGCCAATCCTTCTCTAGTACCAAAAACACATGTAATGAACTAAAACAAATTAACAAAAATTAAATAACTATACTTTTGCACCAACAAAACTCTTATCATTTACACACATAAGTATTACAAAAATTTGTTAAAAAAAATACCATCTATATATAATAACTATAGTCAAATATTTTTATTTGTGTATTTATAAATAAACAAAATGTGAGATGATACTTACATATATACATATTTATATGAAACTCATCGGGCCTGTTTACATAAAGGTTGATGCCTCTGCGCAATGCCAATTTATAGCGGGTGGTTACATTCGGTTTAAAAGCTATTTTCGGTTCAGTTATCGAACACTTGCAATAAAAGCAGCAGCAATTTGACTCATGGAAATTTAAAATAGGCAATCATTATAATAACTTTGTTTAATCAGAGTTTGATTTTTAGTATTTTTAGTTTTGCTTTTAAATATTATTATTTGTGCTGCCAATTTAGCACTTTCGGCAATTTAAAAATTAGTTTGTGGCAAAGCTTGTTATAGAGCGGAAATGAATAAAACTTCAATAAGATCCCTGAATATTGAATTCTTCGAGAGGCATTAACCTTAATGTAAACTGGCTCTCTTAAAAATGCTTCGGCAACGGCAAACATAGTTATTTAGAAATATTTAATAGGCTGGGTTAGACAAATAAATTGAATCTTAATTTGTGTTTCTCTAAGTAGGAGAAACATTTTGAATGTTACGAATTGTCAAAAAAAACTATCAAAACAAAATTTTACTGGGAGTGCTTAAAAAAATGAAATAAGACCCAAAAGCTTAACCGTTAATTCAAAATAAAAATATTTAAAAAAAAAATTTAATAATTCCCAATATAAATTATATTTGCACCCGGGCACTGTTTAGCTGTTTTAACCTCTGTGGTATAACAGGTACCTTCCGATGAAAGAGGCCCTTAGCTTTGATATCGTACCATATATCATAGATATAAGTCCAAAGGCCGGCTAAAGAGACAATAATTTGTTAGGGAAGTCGCTGTTCCACATACCATAGAGAGATCATTATGCCGACCCGGTCTCTGTGACGGCCTTCGGCCGGATGGAAGGTTTCAACCTCTATAGTTTAACAAACCCCGGCTCCGCTCACCAAAAGTTTGCTGCATAGTCGGCCTTCGGCCGGTCGGAAAGATTTTATTCTCTATGGTATAACAAACATTGGCTTTGCTGACTAAAAGTTTTCTCTGTAGCCAGAATAATAAAAGAAGTCCTAATTGGAGGAGGAAAATATTTTGTTAGCGAAGCTGGTCTTCGAAATATCATAGAGGAGAAAATCTTTTAGCACGGCCAAAGGCCGGCTATACAGAAAAAGTTTGTAAGCGAAACCGATGCTCAATATACCATGGAGGAGAAATTAACAAAAATTTTAGCAACCGTCATAATAATATCTGAATGAACTGAAATTCAATTTAAGTCAAACGAAATAGCTCCCAATAAAAATGATATAAGTCCCAATTATCAAAATAAATGAAATAACTCCCAACAGAATCCAGTTAGGAGTTATTTCATTTGAAATAATGAATGAAAAATTATGAAATAACCTCCAAAATATTGGAAGTTATTTTATTATGAAATAACTCCCAATTTGTATGGGATTTTTATATTTTTTTTGTGGGATTTATTTATTTATTTTATTTATTATTATTTTTTTTTTTTGAGTTATTTCATTTGGGAGTTATTCCACGGTACCGCATTTATGTATATGTTAGCCTGTCCAAACGTTATCCACTACAGAAAACTTACTATGTAAGTAAAGTATAATAATAAGTATGATAACTAAGTGTATCTTACTTTCGATGATGCGTGAGCTTAAGGCAAACAGTCTTATTTTATTTACATATGCTCAAAGTGTCACAATTTTGCAATTTTTATGTATAAACATTCCAAATTTTGTTCCTAAATTTGCAGACGAAAAAAATGTATTTCCCAGTTATTCCAGCAATATTTCATAACTTATTTGTCATTAAACATCATTGAATTTTTAGAAGTTGGGTTTTACAAAAAGTTTTTAGGAAGGCTCAAAATATTATATTTAATAAGTACATTAATGAAGTTCTTTATTGTATTTATATACAAATATACATATATTTGTTTAGTTGCCAAACTAGTTTCGTATTGTTAATATACTAAGTATCATTCGCATTAAAATATATAATAAAAGTGAAAATTTTTAATATTAATTTTATTATTAAAATCAACGATTTGTACTTAGTAAAATAAATAATAATTAATACGTAAGTTATGTTTATATTTTTTATACAAATAAATTTAAGTCAAAATAACGTACTACTATTACAAATATTAAAAATAGCAGTTATCGAAATCTCATAACAAAATGCTTTTAACAAATAATTATTTGGCGCTGACTGGCTGAGTCGCATGTTTTTTTTTCTTGTAGATTTATACGATTTTTCAAAATATACAAATGACTTACAATTTTGAACATATCAATTTTTAGTGAATATAATTTTCAAATAATATTGAGTTTTAAAAACACAACATACGACTTAGAACTTCACCTGTGGAGGAAAACGTACTCTACATACCATAATCGACATTTGATGAAGAATTGTTTCAAGAACAAGAATGATTGTTCCGAATGGAGAAATAAATAAATCAATAACCAAAATTCTTGAAGGTCATAAAAATGGTTGAGTGCCACAAGAGTAAAAAACAAGGTCAAACTCCAAAACAATGTTCTAATAATAATGTTGTGAATTTAAAAAATATCCAAAATACTCAGCTGTTGCCTTTATATCTTTTAAATTTTCTAGATTAAGTTTAAGACAGTCAATAAGATGATTTTTGTTAATTTCTAAATTAAATTGAATGGTGGAGAACCTCTTCCTTTTCCTTCTTTTTGTTAAAATTGGTTGTTATTGTTGAAGTGAAAAAATCCGGCAAACTTACAAAACTTTTAAAATTTATAAATAAAATATAAATATTAACGATTAAATATATTGAGATTTGATAACATAATTTAAGTTTACCCTTTTATATAAGACAAGAAAATAATAATAATAATAATAATAATAATAATAATAATAATAATAATAATAATAATAATTAAAAAATAAAAAAACTATACCAAATATAATCCAAGCATCAGGAAAAAATACCACTTTTGAGTTGTATTTTTCTATTGACTTGCAAGGGTTGACAAACTATAACACAACGTATAAGACTAGACTGTAAAAATCTTAATGATTTTTGTCGGTTGATGTATATGTAAAAAGATTATTATGTAAATGCAAAAAATAAATTATTATAAAATATATTTAAATACATAGAAAAACAAAAAAAGATATATACCAAATTCCAATAAAATTTAATTATTTATTATAAATCCATATAAAAACCTTATGTTTAAAATGTTAATATTTAATATCATATACAACTTAAAAACGTAGTAAATATTTAAACCAAATTGAGTGTATGAAACTCGTGTCAACAAAGAATATTTATATTGATTCTAACCTTAAAAATTAAATATATGATAAAACACAACTTGCCACCAAAAGCCCATTCTGAATGATATATCAAAACAATAAAGTCAAATATATTTGAAAAGAACAAAAAAAAAACAATCTTGTTTTAGTCATAAAACTGAAAACTCTGCAATTTAAGAATTCATACGGTGACACAGATTCATACATATATATGTATTTTGTACAAGTGTCAGAAAAAATTAATTATAATTAATTACTTATGGTCTCTTCAATATAGCTTAACCTTAAAAAAAATTATCCATAAGATAATTTCCTCTTTCTTCGCCAAATGTATCGACAATCATTAAAAATGTATTGATTTTTGCCAAATTTTGAAATTTATGTTAGTTTTTGAATATTTAGCATACCAGAAGTTGCTGCAATCTTTGTCTTTATGAATACTCAGGAAAGCTGTGTCTTTAGCAGCTAGATGATATGTATGATGCATGCAACAAGTACAAGAATGGACCAATGGCTGCAGCAAAAGAGATGAGCGATATTTCAGTACCTGTGATTTAATCACTGTTATTTAAAAATCACTAGTCACTATACTGACTGAGTTTATCAAGTAACTTTTTTTCTTTCACTACTAATGACGTTCCTTAAAAATCGTTGATTCACTTACTCTCCAGAGAACCTTTAACCACATTTTACATAAGCTTAAACTGCTTATTTTTTAACCAACGGAAAATTGAACAAAAAATCAATAAACACAAGATTCATAGCTTAATAAAAATACTAGTAATTTATAGTAAATTGGCATGCTTTTTCGGTAAGGTTCCGTATGTTTGCTCTGAGTCCGAACATGTATCTAGAACAATAAGAGTCTACCTTTGCATGACCACTTCACTTCAAGCCCAGAAAAGTTCACTTTATACATACAAACATATCTTAAATTTGTTTTGTTTCTTAAAGTACGGCCAAATTAGTAGTAGCATTTGACAAAAAGTGTCAATAATTTTTTTGTCGTTGTCTGACCAAAACAGTTATCAAAAGCAAGCAACAAGACAGCTGACTTTGGAAAACTAATTTTGCTTGCCAGCACACAGAAATTTGTTATTAATAAGAACATAAAGCTAATAAATATTGGAACCTTCAAAGTTTTTGTAAAATCGAGCGAAGGCAAAAACACCGGACAGACAGACTTAATAATTTCTGTGCACAAAATGTTATTTTTTATCGGAAGTATGAAATTTTCTCAAAAAAATATCCATAGATAGACCTGCGAGTCACCAGATGGTTATACTGACCACATTGTCGTAGCGCTATTTGTAACTACATACCTGGTGTTAACTAACTAAGAATGCTTCGTATTTTACTCCTTTATTTTAATAATACTGATTTTAATTTCTGGCATAACTATTTTTTAAATAATCAAGGACCTAAAAGTGCTTATGATATTTAAGAACAGCTTTAAAAATTAGATCGCGTTAGCATTTGGTTTTTGCAGGATAAAAAAGTGGTAAATTAAGTTTATCAAAACAAAAGCAAAAATAAATGTGTTGAAAAAAGCAAATATTGAATTAAAAAGTATTAACTAAATTTTAAAATTTTAAGTGTTCATTCGTTCATATATTTAAATTTTAACTAGAGTTTTAGTTGCTTTTCTCCATGAAATATCTAATGAGATTTGATTGTTTATTATTAATAACAGCTGCTCGCTTTTGTTTGGCTTTGGGTTATCTCCAACAGACTAATGCGGCTTTTTTTTTTAATTTCAAAATCGGCGGCAATTGCACAGTACTGAACCGACTTTAATAAATTTTTCTTTTTATTTGTGGATTAATTTATTCTCTAGCACTGCAACTGATTATTTTATTAAAAAAAGCAAACCACAAATACGCGGCAGTCGTGTCGATTCTAGTTAAACAAAATTTGAGTTATAAACGTTAAAAAAAATAACGATATTTTATCAAGGCTGTTTTTTAGTAACTTAACTTTACGTTATCAATCATGATTTTATAAAACTAATCTTGTAAAATACTTGATAACAGATGATTGAATCTTATGTTCACTTTACCGTACATAAAATTTAGTGCAGATTTCCAATAAATAGTTAAAATAAAAATCGGCAATAGAAATTCTTTCCTACCATAAAGTTTTTCTGTTCAAAAAAAGCTTTTTTTCCAACTTAGTACATAAAAAGGTTGCTGTATCAAGTGAAAGGTTACAAGTTCTTAAAATAAACAAAAATCACCTTCAGAAAAGTTAAAAAAAGTAAGGCTTAAATCTAATTTTGTAAAGTAACTCCACTCAAAAAAAAAAAAAAAAAAAAAAAAAAATATATTGAGCGACACAGAATAAAAATATAAGAAAAAGCGCTCGCCCATATTTTCCGAGTTATGGGCCATTATAGATATCATTTAAAAGTTTTTGAAAATATCTTTTAGGAAATACCACATCTTTTAAAAATGCTTAACCCATTAGGAGCCAATGACATTTTTTTATGTAAAATTAAACAAAGTATTAGGAAAGCATTAGTAGGAGAAGCCGGTGTTAGTTGTACCTTAGAGGAGAAAATCTTTGGGCCCGGACGAAGGCCGAATATTTAATATTTCTCATCACATTTTAGTTGCAATAAATTCTAATATACATATACGAATAAAATACAAAACAATCCTTCGGCTCTTAACGAGTTATAAGGTTTTAAACAATTTTAGTATTGCCTGAAAGATCTCCTCAAAAGCTTTTAAATTACTTGCAACATATAGTGCACAATTGTCCTCTTCTATTAAAAGTTCAGAAGACCATAACTCAGAAAATATGGGCGACCGCCAGTTTTTTCACTTGATATTTTTTCTTATTTTTTGATTCTCTATCACTCACATATTTGTTTTTTTTTTTTTTTTGTTCTTGATTCGGGTTACTTTACTAAACTAGATTTCTGCCAGAATATAGAGATAAATTAGAGTCAGGTCAGAAGGTATTGGCCTCAGTCTCTAAGGACATGGACTGATCTTACTGATTTTCAATTGAAAAATTTTTGAAACTATGTCTCACTTTAATTTTCCCTAGATCATCTAGTTACTTAGCAAAGTTCATTTCATGGACGGACATCGAAATGCATATTTAAGGGGTTGGAAATGAATATTGTAGAAATTGTAAACAGAATGACAATTACAAAAAAAATTTCCACATATTTTCCACAGTTTTTGCTTAAGTGAGGTGAATGTGGATGCTAGGGTATGGTAGGGGAGTGTGTATAAGTTATCAAACACTCCATTTTTATCATTTTAAATATATTACAAATTTATATAGCCGTGACCGAAATTTATAATGATACCTATACTGGAGGTATTTTTGACCGTCAAACACTATGCGGGGGTCGCTTTGGTAGATGTTTTTGCTTTTTGTAAAAGAAAATCGCTTTTATTAGCAACATAAGTTCAGTGGTTATTAAATGAGTTGCCGAACAAATAGAATATACCAATGATACCTTACAACCTTTAGAAAAAAGAACTTTGAAATTAGTATGTGTAGCTGCTGCAGAAAAATGGGTAAAGGCGCTTATTGAAAAAAAGCAAATAAGATGGTTAAGGGACTAAAAAGAATTAAAAACAGCTGACATGATAATTTCGGTAGATGAGCTGGCAATAGTAACGATGCCAATCATATTTATACTTGAACAATAGACAATGATTGTTAAGCCGCCTGTATACTAAAATAAAGATTAATTTTACATTGTCGCTTCGTTAACTGCGCATGACCAAGGCATTGCAATGCCAATGCATTGGTAGCTGCGTAGATGACTGCATATGACTAGCGCATGTATAGTAAACAAGAGACTGTGGGATAAAATATTTCCAACGCTTCAGAGTAAGAAGTATCAGAAATAGTCAATTATAAGTGTCACAGTAGAGACAAATGAAAATAGACATGCTGATACTTGGAACCCAAAGAATTCTCAGATTTACACAACACAAATAGTATTTATTGAAGCAGAACTTGTTTTATTAGGACACTAATTGCAAAGCTTTTGTAGATGATACACTATCTGTTAAGGCATCTAAATAATTGTTGCAAAAAAAATATCGACTACAAAACAGATTTCAGCTATCTGTCTATAACATTACCTGTTGAGATAGCATTTAATTTATAAATACTGGTACTTTGGAAAAATCAACCGTCTGTCTATAATGGTTCAACAGTTTGGCCATGTTCATCAAATTACATTAACTATTGGGAAACCGTTTAATATTCAAATCCAAATTTTATACTTGCTGTTATAGAAGGCTAAGCAATACAGGTTCCTCGTAAATTTCAACCGTCAGTCTACAACTGTTCAATAGTATGGCCATATACATTAAATTAAATGAATTATTGGAGCACCCTTTAATTTATAATTTTGAATATATATGCTTCTTTTGATAACGATTATAGTAAGCAACATTCTTTCCAATTCTCAAGTGTTTGTCTATAACGGCTCAAAAGATACGGATAAATTAACATCACCTATGGAGACACCCTTTCGTTTTTATATTTATTTTGTATTAATTTTTGCTTTTAGGAGTTATAGGATTAGGAGTTATAATAGAAATAATTTTAAACATCAATACTCTAAATATCATGGACAAGACATAATTAAAAGTAGGAACACAATATACTTATCGACTCTAAACAATTTTTAGGTAAAAAGAAGAAACCTAACTAAACTAGAAATTCTTACAAAAATAAAAAACAACGCCATATTTTTGCAACCAAGAACCAGAAGCAATGAAAATAGGAACCTTTCATGAGTATTATAAAGTAAATTTTTTGATACTGACATTAACCCTGCATAGATAAGTTGCGTCTATCAGACGTATGCCTTTTTAATTTTGTACTCTATCTCTGTGGTTTGTAGTGAGAGAAAATTTATATGCTCAGTATTCTCAGTTGATTTATTTACCAATTTTTTTGTTATCAAAGAGAAAATTCAATAAATAAATGATCTCAGTAACTACTGCGTCAATTTAAAATTTTTTTTTTAAGTCTTTAGATGGATGTTAGAAACCATATGTCTTTCAGACGTAACGTTATCTTTACCATACGAAAAAAACGGTATCTTTTTCTAGGGTTAAAAGGCCCCTTTATTTAAAAATATATCGTTACCCAGAAACTCTTTTTGAATTAAATAAACAACAACAAATGAATACTATGTTAAAACAGAATATTATCCGATAGAGCACTTCTGCTTATAATAATCTCTTATGGATTGTACCAAAGAAAAATGGATAACTCGGGAGAAAAAAAATTGCGTATAGACATAGACTCTCAAAAGCTCAATGAGCATACAATTGATGACATATTTGAACAGATTATTAGACAGGTTGGTAAGAGCCTAGTACTATCGCTTTAGCAAAGGGCTTTTACCAAATACTTCTCAGGAAAGAAGAGAGAAAGAAAACAAACATCGTTTTCTATTTCTTTAGGTATTTCGAATTCGTCCGAATTTCCGGTGCTTAGATACCATATAAATAAAACTTGTGTTGTTGGATGATATTTTAATATTCAGTGCTTCGTTAACAAAACATATAAAGGAAATATTTAAAACATTAAGAGGGGCCAAACTAAAGATACAAATTTATAAACGTGAGTTCCTAAAAAAGGAGACACAGCTTTTAGGTCATGTTTTAACAATTAATGGTATCAAACCAGATCCAAATAAAATTTTTATAATTCAAAAGCTTAAACTTCCAACTACCGAAAAACAAATAAAGTCATTTTTGGGAATGACTGAGTTTTACCGAAAATTTGTTATAATTATGCAAAAATAGTGTATCTAATGATGAAATTTTTAAGAAAAAACGAAAAAATAAAAACGAATGATCCTAACTACATCAACGCCTTTAGGAAACTCAAAGAGCTTATTACGAATTCACCTATGTATATTGAGGTACTCAAATTTTTATAAACGATTTAAAATTGTTAAAGATGCAAGCAACAATGCAATTGGGGCTGTCTTAACACAAAATGGTCACCCAGTAGCATATTCTTCGCGAATGTTTAACAAACACGAATCCAACTATGCAACAACTAAAAAAGAATTGTTAGCAATAGTTTGAGGTGTAAAATACTTTAGGCATTATATATACATATATATATATATATATATATATATATATATATATATATATATATATATATATACACGACAGGGTTGCCAACATTCAAAAACATGCTTGAACATCTGTTTTTTTTCTTGAACAACAATAATTTAAATTTTAAAACGATTAACAACAGTATCCAATATACCCATGCCGTCATCAAGGTCTTGCTCTTGTGAGTGAACTGTTGCATTGTTTGTTTCTCCATTATATACAACATTTTTTTGAATTGGTTCTGATGTATTTATTTCATTTGCCTCAACGTTAATTACACTTAATAAATCGGCAATGTAATTACACTTAATTTTATGTTTTCTTGTAGCCTTTGACTTATATAAATATTTATACATATATATATATATATATATATATATATATATATATATATATATATATAAGTTATTAGAAAAAAGAAGACTTTGATAACCTGTTGCTGAAATATTCAGATCACAGTTAGTTCAAGTAATACAAGATGATAATGACAACGAGCCTAATGAATTGTGTTTATCTTCAAAATAAGATTTAAACTTTTTTATTATACTCTCTGTTAGTTTTTTTTTCAATATAGCTTATTATAATTAATAATCATAATTTTTTTATCTTTAAATCATTAAGCTTTGTTAATAACAACTTGTGTTTATCGTTATATATCATTTTATCATTGGTGTTAAAAACAAAAAAAATTTGTGGTAAAAAAATTAAACTTGCATCAATTTATAGATCTCAAAATTTAAATAAATATCTTGTTATTCTGGAAAAAATCCTTAAAACCAAGGTCGTTGTCACTGTATTTTTGTTGGTGACCCAAATATAAATATTTTAAACACAAATTCGAATGGTGATTTTTTAAGCTTGCTTGCTAACTATGATTTTAAAAACTGCCACTCACCAATAACACGTCCAGCCACTCAAACTTTAGTTGACCATGTGTTTACAAACATGAAATGGTTCATGTCAATTGAAAGTATAGAATGTAAGTTATCAGATTACAATTTAGTCCCCTACAGTTTGCAATTGAAAAATTAAAATCAACCAAATATGAGCGATTCTCGCTTGGTAATTTGATTAAGATTGTATAAATAACAATATCCAAGAGCATTTACCAGTAATACAAGAGACTAGTGACTTACAAATAGATGAGTCGGCTATAGTTGGGTGCGTTCAGAGAGCTATTGAAATTTCAACTTTGGAAAAGAAAATTATACGGAACATTCATAAGTTAATTTGCAAAATCTTACAAAGTTAAAAAAGCGACTGTTAAAAATAAGAAAAAAAAACTGGATAATGACGAAGTAGCGCAGAAGTTAAAAGGAATCATTAAAATTATTAAAAAAAAGTTTTATGAGATTCAGTCAATTATTTTTATGAGAATAATTTGAATGGAATACGACAAAACCCCAAAATTTTTTGGAGATTTTTCAATAAAACACTTGGAAGAATAGTAAAAAACATATTCGTTTGAAAGATTCTAATAGTGATTTAATTTTGAAAGATTCTCGTAAAGCTGAACCATTGTATAACTTTTTGCTGCAATCTGTTGAAGACTTGAAGTTGAATATCGAACGAATTTCTAATGATACATGCAATTCCTCACGGACTTTAATTCTTTACAACCACAAATTAAGAAAAAGTGTAAAATATAATATCAAATTTAAATCCTAGAAAATCTGCTGGTAAGGAATTCTTGCTAGTTATGCAAATGAAGTTACTCATCTTTTAGTAAAACTATTTAACAAAATGGTACATCAGTCAACATATCCTGACATCCTGAAAATACACAAAATTATTGCAATACCAAAAGAAGTAAATGTCACTTCTGTTGACAGGTTCCGACCAGTTATATATTTCATCAATAACATCTTTGAAAAAATTTTGCATACACAAATTTTTAATTATATGAAAATAGAAATTTTTTTTTTAACGAATGCCAGCACGGTTTTAGGAAAGGCTGTGGAACGGAAGAAGCCTTAATTAATGTCGTAGTTTGGATTAAGGATGCAGTGGAGTAACTAGTATTTTCTTTGATTTCACAAAAGCTTCTGATCTTTTAGATCACAATATACTTATTGAAAAACTAAAATATTATGTATTGTGGGGAAAAGAATTATATATACATATTTTTTGGCTTTTCTAAAAATTTGACTAAATGTGTCCTGATGAGCTGGCTTTAGCAACCGGCGAAATACGCATAGATACCTGCTTATGCAACCAACAAATAAATTGCTTTTTATTTAAAAATATTCTGGGATATTAGCAAAATATGATAAATAATAGAATAAGCTATAATTAGAAGCTATCTAACAGATCATAAGCATTTTATCCAAATTAATAATAGCAAAAGTTCACTTCGTCTGATTAAAAATGGAATACCCTAATGCAGTGTACTAGAACCACTGTTCTCTTTGATTTATATAAATGATGTTAAAAATCTTAATCTAACGGGAAAGTTCTATATTTATGCGGACGAAATTTGCCTATTCTACCCGTATATGCATGAAACAGTTGTCAAAACATACATAGAACGTGATGCTTCTTTATTGTTTGGATTTGCTACAATTAACGAGTTGGTCTTAAATACAAGAAAAATGAAGGTTATTCGATTAGGCCACGCAATTGTTTCCCAAATTAATTTAGTGAATAGAAGTCAAGAATTTAGAAAAGAAAGTCAACTCCATAACTCCTTACATCGAATTTACAGATTCGATTTTTGAAAATAAAGACAGCACAAGCCTATATAAATTTAGAAACAAATTTCAAAAAGAAACAAAACTTCTGGTTTATAAAGCACTGGTGCACAGTCACGATAATTATCTTGCAATTTTGTGTGGATGTAAGAACACCGGTAAACTTCTATCTCATCAAAGAGTACAAAATAAGGAGCTGAAGGTAGTTGCAAACCTGCCTCGTACATACTGTACTATGTACGATTGTACAATTTGTCCGATTCATGGATTGTATAAGTATACCCTGTTCTTTATAGCTTAAAGTGGGTTAAGAATATTGGACACCACACCCAGTCCATCTTAAGAAACCAACCTCCATATAATACGAGAAATACTAGAAATTTGGCTATTGGTCGGTGCAGGCTGCAGATAACAAAACTATGGATTGAATATGTAGGTAGTCGTGTGTTTAAAAAGTATAAGCCAAATTTCTTCATTCAAAAGTTCGTTAAAAGTAATATTCTAAGTAGTCTAAAAACACTTTTGACTTAAAAATTAAGATTTTAATTCTTTCTATAATATGTGCATTATTTTGTTATTAATTATTAAATATAAATTTTTATGTTTCTTTTATTATTGATCTCAATTCTTATTTAAATATATAATTTATTGTGTATAAAATTTAAATTTTGCCAACACACCTTTAATGCCATTATGGCGCTGAGTAAGTACTTCACCACCAAACACCAAATCATAAATAAAGTTAATTGTTAAATAATAAAAAATAAAAGAATTTTTATAGACAAGAATGATATAGAACGGAAAAAATTGGAGCATATTCTGAGCTAAGTGATCATGATTAGTACAAAGTACAATTGGAGTTGATTAAAGATTTTACAGGTAGAAGTAAATATAAAATAGTTTAATGTTCTTAATTTGCTAAAGGAATAGAAGACGAGAATGAACTGAATAAACACCTAGCTCTCTTTCATAAATACGTAAGCGGATATTCAGGAATATTAGCTACTAACGAGAAAATTAAGCATAAAATATATAACCTAAATTAAAACAAAGCAATACATAAAATAATAAACAATTGCCACATTTGTTCATAGGCAAAATATGAAACCCTATTAAAAAAAGTTTCAAATAACTGAAACCAAAAACTGTAAACGAAACAGCACATTAAGGCACATATGTAAATAATAAACCATCGTTTATGATTTTTATAGACAAGTTTTCAAAACATGTAGTCTGTTTCCACATGCTGGAGAATTTTTAGAAATTAAGGTTCAAACAAAAATATTTTTAATTTAAAATAAATTGAACTCAAATAATGTTGGAAATTTCTTAAACCAAAGCAATAGACATAGTGGAAATGCCGACGCTCAGTAGCACATATTTTGAGAAGGCGGACAAAAATTATTGTTTTTGTGGTTACCGTTCTTAGTGTTTTCTTAATCAATTAAAAATAAATACCAGTAAGCCTCGAGGAGTAAAAATTTAGAAATCTGTTTCAACTATAACACACTGAACAGGGTGATCCAAAATAGACTTTCCGAATATTTTGTTAAAATTAATTTTTTTAGTAAATTCTAATTTTCAAATTACTATAAATTTTTTGTTTTAAAAAATATCAAATCAAAATCAATTCTGCAGTTTTTTTACAGAGAAGTAGCACTTCAGGAAACAATACCATTTTTAGTTAAATTCGTAACCGTGCTACATTCTTTAGGAAAGGGATAGATAAGAGATAAAACAGGTGGTGAAAGGAGAAAGATAGATATAGCATTTTATTAGTTATTTTACTTCGCCGACGAATATGCTATGAAGAAGTACCGACGAAGGAGGCTGCACGTTTAATGTTAATTCTAAAAATGTATTTATACTATTAATTAGAAAAAAAACATTTTTAATTGTGATTGAAGCAGGGGTTGAAACCTGCTCAACCAGGTTTGTAGTCAACGTGTTTAGTTCCTAGACTACAGCAGTTATCAGTGCTAGCAAAATAAGGTCGTAACGTTTTTCAGAACTTGTTAAACTTTTTGTTTTAAAAAAGGTCAAAATTCTTCAAAAATCTCGTGCTTTATAGAGCATAAGGCCCTCCCGGCAAACCAGGTCAAAAAGATATTTCTCTGTGTTATAGCCCAAAACCTGCCCTACACACCTATACTTCATTATATGTGCGCCAGTTTGCGACCTTGTGTACCAGAGCAATTTTTCTGACCAAAGGTTAGGTATTTTATACAAAAATCATAAATACATAAGAAATTGAAAAAAAAATTTTTTTCTACAGAGTTGTTATTGATTTATTTAACTTTTTAACACAGACTTAAAGCCAAATTCTTTTTAAATATCTTTGAAAAACGCTTTTTATAAATTTCGCCATGAAATCTAATAATATACAAATGCACTATCACATTTGCGCAATCTAAATATTCAATAAAATTTTGGTTACTCATTAGAGTTGGTAATGGCAAATATACAACAATAAGATCATAATTCTTATAAATCCAGAAAAATGCAATAACTAAAAAGGATGTCTTAAATAAAATAAAAAATGCACATGTTTATTATGGCATTCTTTCGAATGTAAGTTTTATTATCCTATAGGTAAGGAGATGTAAGCTAATTCCTGCTTAATTGAATAACACTAGTTTGTACACAAAAGATGTGCACATTCACTGCATGGGATGTTCTGTACGTGATTATTCTTAGCACCTGTTTATTTTTGTAGAAAAACGAAAGATAAATTAAGAAATTCAAGAAAAATATCTTCATCTAGGCCTTATAATCGACCAACCTAAATAAGGAGACGGAAATTCGAATAATAAAAATACTGCAAGAAGATTTTTTCCGATCCAAAAACTGCAGCGGCTTTTACAGGTGTAGATTATGAGGTAATAAGACGATTCAAAATCAAATTACAAATCTTAGCATGCAGCAGAAAGATAAATGCAAAAAAAATTTGGTGATTACGCCAATAAAACAGCTGCACTTTACAATGAAAAATACTCTTAGAGATATATGTCTTCAGTGGTTCATAAAATTTTGTATATTTGGGAACAAATCATTCAACATTTAAGAGAGCGCAAGAAAAAAGGAACAAAGACTACAGATTCTTTCGTGAATATAGCACAAGAATAATGTCTGGATGTTGTACTAATTAAGACCTTATTACCATTTTGATGTGTACTTCAGATATATACAGTAGCCGCTCGGTTATATGAACATCCAGAATAGTGAACATCCAGAATAGTGAACAACAAAATGTAAACACATGGGGTTCTAAAGAGTGAACACAACCCATCTCTATTATGTGAACAACTTTCAACCGTTAATTTTTTTAAATATTTGTCAAATTGGAAGTACGTTCTTCATAATTTGCGTAGCAATAACAATAATTTACGCTTTAAATTGCTGTTGTACATTTTAAGATTGAGTAAAAACCGCTCTCCATTTAGCCAACGTTGCTTTAAAGTGTTGATTTTGTTAATGTTTTGAGTGTTGAGTTTTAAGTGATTGTCTTACATTTTAAAAATCGGTTTTTCCCCGAGATAAGCAAGCATGTGCGTACGAATACAAAAAAGCTTTTTGTGGTCATTAGTGTTTGTTACATAGTGCATCGAAGATGAAGCGCAAGGTGTTAACGTTATCTGAAAAAAGTGACATTTTGACAAGCTTGGACAAAGGTGCAAGCGTTACTTCTCTTGCACATAGATATGAAGTGGCCAAGTCAACAATTTGTGCTATTAAAAAAAATAAAAAGCGGATTTTGGAAGTGACTGTAAAAAGTGATGGAAAAATTAAGAGAAAAACATTGAGAAAAGCTGAAATGCCGTTGGCGGAGGCGAAACTATATCATTGGATCAATCAACAAAGAATTAAAAATTTACCCATTACAGGTGAATTAATCAAAGCAAAAGCAAAGTATTTCAACGACCAATTGAAAGAAAAAAGTTCTTTTACTGCAAGTGATGGGTGGCTGCAGAAATTTAAGCGACGATTTGGTATACGTTTTTTAAAGATATCCGGCGAAAAATTATCGTCCAATCCGGAGTTTGTAGAACCTTTTAAAAAAGAACTTCATTCTTTAATAGCAGAGCATAATTTAATACCTGATCAAATTTACAATGCAGATGAAACTGGCCTTTTTTGGAAACTGCTTCCAGACAAAACATACGTTTTAAGAAGTGAAAAAAGTGCACCTGGACGAAAAGCCAAAAAAGCACGTCTTACATTCTTGGCCTGTACAAATGCTTCTGGAGACCACAAAGTAAAACCACTAGTGATAGGGAAGGCAAAAAATCCAAGATGTTTCAACAATTTTACTCCACCTGTAGATTATAGCCATTCTAAAAACGCATGGATGACTGCAGCAATTTTCCAAAAGTGGTTTAAAGATTCATTTGTTGTACAGGTAATTTTAAAAAGCTTTTTGTTAATGTGGTTTATAGCATTTATCTCTTATTCTATTTTAGGTGACTAAACATTTAAATCAAAAAGGCCTACCTACTAAAGCCATTCTTTTATTGGACAATGCACCAAGTCATCCACCCGCGCAATCATTGCGTTCAGAGGATGGAAACATATTCGTTGTTTACATGCCACCAAATGTTACGCCATTAATCCAGCCAATGGATCAAAATGTTATCCGAATTACGAAACTGTACTATAGATCCGCTTTGCTAGCATCAATAGTGTCAGCTGAAAATGCTTCAAACATTTTGAAGAATTTGACCATAAAAGATGCAGTTATAAACCTAAGTTTGGCATGGAATAAGGTTGATGCATCCACAATACAAAAGTGTTGGAAGAATATTTTATGTTTTGAGGAAGAACATGACACGGAAGAGGACATTCCACTCAGTATTTTAAAAGAAAAATATCAAAACGATATTGAAGCACCTATGAATGAAGTCATCGATCTAGTCAAAGAATTGTCGAATGGAGTACAGCTTTCACGAGAAGAGATTCAGACGTGGAATCAAGACATTGGTGCCGAAGATATAGATAGCGAAGTTGAAGATGATGACGAAGACCAGTGCATAGTAACAACTGCTGATATTAGTACAACAGAGGCAATCGAAGCATTCAATAAAGTTATTGCTTGGAGTGAAAATAATATATCTGATTTTAATGATATTTTGGTATTGCGAAAATGCAGGGACAAGGCAATACAGAAATCTCTTGAAGCAAAAAAAGTACAAAAAAATATAACCGACTTTTTTCATGTTCATTAATTGTTAAAAAACTTATTTAAAATAATTTAATTTAATAAAAATCATATGAATTATGTACTTATTTTATATTCTCTCGATTTAATGAACTTCTCCATATAGTGAACAAGCTCTGTTTGAATTAGTTCATATAAACGAGCGGCTACTGTATGTCCAACATTCGATAAAAATGGAAAACAACTCCAGTCGAATTAGAAGAGGAGGCTAAACAACTATTAGAAGATGAAAATCATTGCTATTTAGAAGAATTTTTTACTAAAATTGCTTAATGTATAGTAGGTCTTTGATTTGAAGGTATACGTATTTATGTAAGTTATTTAAAATTTATTTTATAAATTGTAATAGAACTACAATCGGATAAGGAAAGTTTTAAAATTTTTATTTCGAAAGGATGCTTAAAAAAACCAACCTATGGCCATGTCGCTTTTAAGTTTAAAAATATTACGGGGTCCAAAATTTTGCGTTTCCTGACAAGGTTTAGTTTACAAAACTATTAATAATTTTAATTTGTAACAATAAAGATAGGACATACATATGAAAAAAAAAATTTTTATGTTTATGACAAGTGTTAGTCTTATATACTCAATTTTAATTAATTAATTAACGAATATTAAACGATTTGTAATTTTTTTTGTCAATCGACTTTTATGATTTTTATTTAAAATTAAAGTTAAAATTCCACCTACCAAACAGAAAAAACTGCATATTAAAATTCGGATTCAATCAAAAGTTACGGATTTTTGACGGTCCTCTCGCCAAATGTGCCACTGTGCGACGTAGAACCGTTAAATAACATAACTGAAAAAATAAGAGCTTGAAGAACAGGTAATAACAGAAACGCAAATAATAATAGCCATTACAGTATAATAAAATGTACTCCTTTCGATATAGTTAACAATAAGATAAATTATGAAGTAATTAAATGGAGAAGTATAAAGATAAAATCAATGAAAAATTAAAAAAATCCACATATGTAGAAAATAGAGAAGAAGATTACATAAAGAATTATCGAAACTTAAGACATAAAGAACAACCAAAATACAGAAAATATCCTTTGATAAACATTAACGAATCCAACATTAAATAACCCATCAAATTTTCTGGTACTAGCATTTGCAATCCTGCTGTTGATGAATATTCAACGGTGGGTACATCAAGACTTAGATTAATGAAGTGGAAATTGTTAACAGAACAACTACACTTGTTCATATTATTAACATCCTTGCTGGTACGGTATTCTAATGCTGTTATTATGGCGAATTCAATACGAATTTATTTTGTCCTGTCTATTCCATTTTGAATCGCTCTATGTGCTAACGGTTAGTTTAGTTTGTCATCAAAATTGTTTACCAACGAATTATCATGTGGGTTGTAATAGTACATTGATTGATTTATTTTTTAAAGTTTTTTTATTATCTTTGAAAACAGCTTATCAAATGCAGTGTCCAGGTGTGTCTTGGCAACTCCAAATTTTTTTAGCTGTTGACATTCCAAATTCATCTTTTTAGCGGTTTATTACATATTTCGATTATAAAGCATTAAAAATTTAGGATTTTCAGGCTGCTGTTCAAAATTGTGATTGCGGCGATATGTACTTGACTAATAATGTTACCTTGCAACCTGAAGTTCTCATGTCGAATGTTAGCAATTTACATGCTTTAAAAACCTATAGCTCGTCGAAAGTTTTATTTGAAAATTAATAACAGGAAGGTTTGCTTTTAAATTACGTCCATTATTTCCGATGTAGGACACCACAAAACTAGGCAATTTATTGTGCCTACAGAAATAGAGTAAAAAGCGTCATAAGAAAGTTGAGAATGCGTATTCATATAGGCTTTTTTCAAGATTGCTTTTGCAATCACGGGAGTTTCTAAACTTAAAACATCCGTATAAATGATAATTTTGCAGCTTGTCAGACGCATGACTTAGGAGTTTTTAAGATTTCTGCTGGCAATTTTATTTCAACGGGGTTTTTCTTTGCCTTAATGTTACATCAACCTTCGTTTACTGTTAAATCCTATGCTGTTGTTCATGATGCTTTATCATCAAGTTTTCTAAAAATAATAAACCCGTTTGTCTCCAATCATTTGCTCTATCTTTTTAATGCTGTCATTACTACGTCTTCTTTTCCATGTAATTGGAAGATAGCGAGTGTTTTCCCTATTTAAAAAGGTCTATCATCTGAGTTTGATAACCTGCGTCTGACTTCAGTGCTTCTGGTCCTTTCGAAGGTGGTGAAGCATATTTTTAAAAATCAAATAGTTAAGTACCTTAAAAGTTCATCAATGATTCATCCTTCTCTATCAGGATTTTAGCAAGGTTTTAGTACTAATTCTCTAATGGTTTCATTAACCGATTCTATCAGACACCTATTGGACTGTCCTCGAAATGTCTTAATTTCAATTGTTTTCTTAAGGGCTTTGATAGAGTTGTACACTCCAAGTGTTTGTATAAATAGTTCCAGTATGTGCCCATAGATGACCCTTTTTTCCGTAAACGTTGTATAACTATTGGTATTCCGCAAGGATCTGTATTTACGCCACTATTATTTATAAATTACATTAATGACCTTTTAAAGATTTTAAATGGTGTTTGTTGTCATCCTTTTGTATATGATGTGCAATTTATCTGTTATTCTGATACTGAATTTTTGGATGTGCTGGAGGTTGGTGTAAATTTCTTGCTGCAAGAGGTCGTATCCTGGGCATCTACCAATGGTTTCTGTGTAAACATTGTTAAGACTATGTTATTGGGTCTTGGTTTTGATACTGAAAGCTTAGATATTAAGTTATCTTCTGTTCCTGTTTGATTTCTCGATGAGATAAACTTCAAATTTTTTCTCCTTATATCAATTTTTATCTTCTCGTATATCATTTATGTCTATTAAAAAGAATTTACTCTTTAAATATTTACTTACCGTGTTCAGCAAGAAGACAGTTCGCTATGGCTCTAATGATGCCACATACATATTGGTGTTAGTTCTAAAAAACGTGCTGGTGAAGTGAAACTTTAACTCTTTATGAAATATTCTCGCGGTTATTTAATTTTTGTAATGCAAAGAAAACAAAAACAATGATCACCTCTTTGTTTTTGTTTTCCATTAAATTTTCACTTCAACGGCGCGTTTTTGAGAATCGACAGCATTATGTTTTGTACTGAGATTTTTTCTAGTTCTTGTACTTTAAGAAAATATAAAATAATTTTGAATAGAATTATTCGTTATGTTTTCAAACTAAAAATTAAGGATCATGTTTCTCAATACACACATAATTTTCGTGGCTTGTCTTTTGATAATTTTTATTAGTTTGAAGCTCATACTGTTTATTTTATAAAACAATTCAAAATAGTTATTCTTCCTATGTTGTAGATAATTTTAATCTTTTCATTCTATTTAAATTCCTCAAATTATTTTTCGCATAAGACGCTGAAATATTAAAAAAAAAATCATTTCAGATCCGGGTGTCGAGAATTTGGAATAACATAAAGATAGTTCAGAATATTTAATTGTTCACTACCTAGATTTAAATCCGAAATAGTTGAACATGCGAAAAATCATGTAATTGAGATATTGTGAAATATGTTGTCTTTTTTATTATTATTATTTTTTTCTTCTATCTTCTTATTCATTTGTGTTTTTTTTTATCACACAAATGAATAAATATTTTTATTTTTAATTATGCATATTTTTATCAGTATTTTATTATTTACAGTAGTTTTTATTAACTATTTAAGGTCCTGTGGGCTCAGTTATGTAAATAGTTATTAATAATTTGTTCAATAAATCAATGCATTTTTTTGAAAACTGCTGTGGAAAATGATAAGAAAGAAATAAACACAGCCTTGCTAAAGATTAAGAATACCAATAATAAAAAAGTAAGGGAGACAATTTTCTTAGCTCAAAACCTTTTTAAACAGAAAATTAATAATTAACGAAAAATATTTCTATCCAAATATTGACAAATTTGAGAATTTAAGTAATTTAAATGTAAATTCTAAATTCGATAATATAATTAATTTTGAGAATATAAAGCAAATAGAAGAACTAAAATTCCCTAAAAAAGTATCATATGGCATGATAATTACTTTGGAAACTGAAGCTT
The DNA here is from genome assembly GCA_937654795.1 of Cistogaster globosa. Lineage (NCBI taxonomy): Eukaryota > Metazoa > Arthropoda > Insecta > Diptera > Tachinidae > Cistogaster > Cistogaster globosa. The sequence continues at coordinate 14,665,696 of OW569408.1, forward strand.
TAAATATAATTTATTCAGCCTTATTACGGTTGTCGTTATCTTGTCGAAAATCGTACGTTTTATTAAATGGTATTTTGTACGTCGTTATCGATAAAAATACAACTCTAAAAACGAATCTATTACGAAAATCGGTATTATTTATGTATATCGACATTATTATTTATGTATGTACACGACAAATGGTTTTTTTGTAAAGTTTTAAAATGAACGCTAACAAAAGGTATGTTTAGCATGAATTTTTTGCATTATACTTATTTAAATTTATTTTTTTTTGCATGCTGTTTTTCATTTTAAGTATAAAAATAACAAGAAGAGTGGAAGATAATATAAAAAAATTAGACGTTTTGGAGCCTCCCTTGCGAGACTCTGCCGGCTGGATGAAAGTATGGGCCGATTTCAAATTCAAAGTTAAAAATAAATTGATCTACAACAAAACGGAATGTTTGGCTACAGGAGATGGAGTTTATAAGCAAGTAGCTTTAACGCCAAAGGAAAAAGCGGCATTAAAAGTATTACAGTTTGATACCATTATTAATCCAAACGGACTAAGTTTTGGAATTAAGGCAAAAAGCACATCCAGAGGCTTAGAATATTTTATATAGATGAAGTTGAAGCAGAATACTTAGACACACTACCATCCACGTCAGAGAAAATGGGAAAGAGTTTAGAAAAAGATAAAGTAATTCCCAAATGTATACAGTACTTTTCGTTTATAGTCCATTCCGCTTAAAGGCCAAAAACGGATGTAAGCCAAAACAGTCCTATTCACTTGCATGTTTTTTTGAAATTCATACAAATTATTGTTTTAAGTCCACTTCGCCTATAGTCCATTTCCGTTTGAAGGCCAAATTTTCTTAGCATACATAGCTAATATTGTATAGAAAAAAACTTTCATATAGTCCACCCTGTTTTTTTAATACTTTTTTTAACAAACTGGCAACCTTTTTTATTTAGATTTCTGGCAACTTTTACAAATTTCAAAAATTTTATAAATAAACTTTTATTTTGTTTAAAAAAGTGATTTTATTGAAGAAATTGCATACTTTGTATATATTCGGTTGTAGTCCTAATTCAACTACAGTTGCACAATTTTTGTGGACTATAAGCGAAAACTACTGTATCAAGAAAATCCATACTTTGCACTGCTGGTGAAAATACTAATGCCAATAAGCATGAAGAAAACAAAAAAAAAAAGAACGCAATGTAAAATTTGGAAAAAGATAAAGTTGTGTTACTGGAGCAACAATTAAATATTCAAACAGAACTGTATACAGAAATTGTGAAGTGTTTAAAAGAAATTGAAAGATTTAATAGAAAAACTTACAAATTAAAGGAAGAAAAGTTACATATTTACAAAAGAGAACTTAAAAAAATAAAAGTATAGAGAACATCTTTTAAAGCTTAGATCCGAGTAAATAGAATTAAAAAATCGTAAAATAGAATTAGAAGAACAAAAGGGCAGTTTTTGCTAGTAATTAAAAGGCATTTTATTTTATACTTTTATATATTTTTTTCATATTTCATACATAATTTTGAAAATTGAATTAGCTAGTCGTTTTGTTTTTTACTATTAGTTTTAACTGTTAATTTATCACCTAAGAAGCTACTGCAAAATGAAATAATAAAAGTCGTTTGTTAATTAATATTTTTGTTTTTATTTACTTAGAACGTTCTTTAATTTATTACTGATATAGAAATTTTAGTTTTCATAGATTTTTTATTAATTAGTTAAGGATTGCAGTATTCTCATCCTTATATTTGCAGCAGTAATATCGGCATTATTTTCTGGAACAATATTATCCAAAGCTTCATTATAAGTCGTTATTTTAGGACGTTACTTTTCCAGCCGTTTCAGGTTTATAGTGCAACTGCCTTGCTTCCAGAATGCAACGAAATCTATTTTTTAGTACTACAATTGCGCGCTCAACTATATTTCTAGTTTAGGCATGTATAAAGTGAAAAAGACTTTCTGGCGTACACGCCTCTGGTGATCTAAAGGGTGTTATTAAATACGGTTCCAGAGGATAGCTCGCGTCACCTTAAACAAAATTAAAGTAAGCTATCATCCATTACATTTATAGATGTATCCTTTTCTTACCCAACAACCATGTATTTGTTTTACCATTAAGATAATTTTCTTTAAGGAACTGCTTTAGATCACTAACGTTCCACACTAATGAGTCGGGCGATGATCCTAGATGGTGTGCTGATAAATACCTGATGCGCAGTTTATGATCGCATACTTGTGTCGTGAGCACCTTGTGCAGTGATAAATAATAATAATAAAGCTGGGCAGCCAAAAAGAAGATGACGGTTAGTGCTGCCGTGTTGTTACATTTTTGGTAACTTTTGAAGGTTCCACGCAATATGCATAATGTTGTAATATTAGGACAAATTTGTATAACGTTTGGTAATTTTTTAGTTTTTTCATTTAATTGCCGTAACATATGAATTCGATTTAAATAAAGGATACCTGCCAACGCAACCAAAATTCCATATAGGGGATAACGTTGCGGAAGTTTCACGCTGTTGAATTCGTGAGAAATCATAATTCTTGCTTCATGGTTAGGAACAGCAAAAGGTTTCAGACAACCATTCTTTTCAACTGTGAAATAATAATTATTGTATCCTATCAAACTCAATTTTTCAAAGAAAATCCTACTTTAACTAATTTTATTAAGTGGCGGGAGCATACCCCTATCCATACCGCATTACTATTATTGACTCCTAATTTAAATCCTCATAAGTACCATCGGTATAAAGTTTTTTTATACGTCTTATTTTTTTGTTAATTTTTTTTTGATTTGTTTTTTTTTAGTAAATGAAATTATTGCCGTGTTATTATCCCTGAAATATGGAATAAACTTTTTACTATATTATATATAAATTACATTAAAATACCATTTATGTAACAAAAATTTCAAAATGTAACTCTTTATGATAAAAGTGTAATCTCTTAGAAGGAAAAGCGCAACCATTTTTTTTGCATCTCTCTGGCAACACTGATGACTGTGTACAAGAATAAAATACTTAAAGTAGACAAAAACAAAAACCTTTTATATGATATTTGAATTGCTGAACAAAAATAACAACAATTTTTTTTTTTGAGAAGCAGATTATAGAAGTAGAATGACCGAGATTTCTTAAAAAGAAAAGAAGAAGTGGTGGGCAGTTTTCGATGGAATTTTAGAGGTGTCTGGTTTGGCTGCCAGCCAAAATTAATTAGAAAATTAAAAAAGTACAGTCAAGCAAGGAAAACTAAAATTGACAAAAAAGTTAAAGTTAAAAAATTCAAAGTTAAAACTTAGAGACGAATACTTAACTAAACACCAAACAAAAAACTACAATTTAAGTGAAGAAAACTAAAAATTGAAACAAAGTAAAAGTTTAAAGTTAAATTAAAGAAAACTAAAATGGACAAAAAGTTAAAATTAAGAAGTGATAGTCAGAAATTAAAACTTTAAACCTAGAAACAAATACTAAACTAAACACCACACAAAAACTACAATTTAAGTGAAGAAAACTAAAAATTGATCCGCAAGGATCTGTATTTACGCCACTATTATTTATAAATTACATTAATGACCTTTTAAAGATTTTAAATGGTGTTTGTTGTCATCCTTTTGTATATGATGTGCAATTTATCTGTTATTCTGATACTGAATTTTTGGATGTGCTGGAGGTTGGTGTAAATTTCTTGCTGCAAGAGGTCGTATCCTGGGCATCTACCAATGGTTTCTGTGTAAACATTGTTAAGACTATGTTATTGGGTCTTGGTTTTGATACTGAAAGCTTAGATATTAAGTTATCTTCTGTTCCTGTTTGATTTCTCGATGAGATAAACTTCAAATTTTTTCTCCTTATATCAATTTTTATCTTCTCGTATATCATTTATGTCTATTAAAAAGAATTTACTCTTTAAATATTTACTTACCGTGTTCAGCAAGAAGACAGTTCGCTATGGCTCTAATGATGCCACATACATATTGGTGTTAGTTCTAAAAAACGTGCTGGTGAAGTGAAACTTTAACTCTTTATGAAATATTCTCGCGGTTATTTAATTTTTGTAATGCAAAGAAAACAAAAACAATGATCACCTCTTTGTTTTTGTTTTCCATTAAATTTTCACTTCAACGGCGCGTTTTTGAGAATCGACAGCATTATGTTTTGTACTGAGATTTTTTCTAGTTCTTGTACTTTAAGAAAATATAAAATAATTTTGAATAGAATTATTCGTTATGTTTTCAAACTAAAAATTAAGGATCATGTTTCTCAATACACACATAATTTTCGTGGCTTGTCTTTTGATAATTTTTATTAGTTTGAAGCTCATACTGTTTATTTTATAAAACAATTCAAAATAGTTATTCTTCCTATGTTGTAGATAATTTTAATCTTTTCATTCTATTTAAATTCCTCAAATTATTTTTCGCATAAGACGCTGAAATATTAAAAAAAAAATCATTTCAGATCCGGGTGTCGAGAATTTGGAATAACATAAAGATAGTTCAGAATATTTAATTGTTCACTACCTAGATTTAAATCCGAAATAGTTGAACATGCGAAAAATCATGTAATTGAGATATTGTGAAATATGTTGTCTTTTTTATTATTATTATTTTTTTCTTCTATCTTCTTATTCATTTGTGTTTTTTTTTATCACACAAATGAATAAATATTTTTATTTTTAATTATGCATATTTTTATAAGTATTTTATTATTTACAGTAGTTTTTATTAACTATTTAAGGTCCTGTGGGCTCAGTTATGTAAATAGTTATTAATAATTTGTTCAATAAATCAATGCATTTTTTTGAAAACTGCTGTGGAAAATGATAAGAAAGAAATAAACACAGCCTTGCTAAAGATTAAGAATACCAATAATAAAAAAGTAAGGGAGACAATTTTCTTAGCTCAAAACCTTTTTAAACAGAAAATTAATAATTAACGAAAAATATTTCTATCCAAATATTGACAAATTTGAGAATTTAAGTAATTTAAATGTAAATTCTAAATTCGATAATATAATTAATTTTGAGAATATAAAGCAAATAGAAGAACTAAAATTCCCTAAAAAAGTATCATATGGCATGATAATTACTTTGGAAACTGAAGCTTTAAATATAATTTATTCAGCCTTATTACGGTTGTCGTTATCTTGTCGAAAATCGTACGTTTTATTAAATGGTATTTTGTACGTCGTTATCGATAAAAATACAACTCTAAAAACGAATCTATTACGAAAATCGGTATTATTTATGTATATCGACATTATTATTTATGTATGTACACGACAAATGGTTTTTTTGTAAAGTTTTAAAATGAACGCTAACAAAAGGTATGTTTAGCATGAATTTTTTGCATTATACTTATTTAAATTTATTTTTTTTTGCATGCTGTTTTTCATTTTAAGTATAAAAATAACAAGAAGAGTGGAAGATAATATAAAAAAATTAGACGTTTTGGAGCCTCCCTTGCGAGACTCTGCCGGCTGGATGAAAGTATGGGCCGATTTCAAATTCAAAGTTAAAAATAAATTGATCTACAACAAAACGGAATGTTTGGCTACAGGAGATGGAGTTTATAAGCAAGTAGCTTTAACGCCAAAGGAAAAAGCGGCATTAAAAGTATTACAGTTTGATACCATTATTAATCCAAACGGACTAAGTTTTGGAATTAAGGCAAAAAGCACATCCAGAGGCTTAGAATATTTTATATAGATGAAGTTGAAGCAGAATACTTAGACACACTACCATCCACGTCAGAGAAAATGGGAAAGAGTTTAGAAAAAGATAAAGTAATTCCCAAATGTATACAGTACTTTTCGTTTATAGTCCATTCCGCTTAAAGGCCAAAAACGGATGTAAGCCAAAACAGTCCTATTCACTTGCATGTTTTTTTGAAATTCATACAAATTATTGTTTTAAGTCCACTTCGCCTATAGTCCATTTCCGTTTGAAGGCCAAATTTTCTTAGCATACATAGCTAATATTGTATAGAAAAAAACTTTCATATAGTCCACCCTGTTTTTTTAATACTTTTTTTAACAAACTGGCAACCTTTTTTATTTAGATTTCTGGCAACTTTTACAAATTTCAAAAATTTTATAAATAAACTTTTATTTTGTTTAAAAAAGTGATTTTATTGAAGAAATTGCATACTTTGTATATATTCGGTTGTAGTCCTAATTCAACTACAGTTGCACAATTTTTGTGGACTATAAGCGAAAACTACTGTATCAAGAAAATCCATACTTTGCACTGCTGGTGAAAATACTAATGCCAATAAGCATGAAGAAAAAAAAAAAAGAACGCAATGTAAAATTTGGAAAAAGATAAAGTTGTGTTACTGGAGCAACAATTAAATATTCAAACAGAACTGTATACAGAAATTGTGAAGTGTTTAAAAGAAATTGAAAGAATTAATAGAAAAACTTACAAATTAAAGGAAGAAAAGTTACATATTTACAAAAGAGAACTTAAAAAAATAAAAGTATAGAGAACATCTTTTAAAGCTTAGATCCGAGTAAATAGAATTAAAAAATCGTAAAATAGAATTAGAAGAACAAAAGGGCAGTTTTTGCTAGTAATTAAAAGGCATTTTATTTTATACTTTTATATATTTTTTTCATATTTCATACATAATTTTGAAAATTGAATTAGCTAGTCGTTTTGTTTTTTACTATTAGTTTTAACTGTTAATTTATCACCTAAGAAGCTACTGCAAAATGAAATAATAAAAGTCGTTTGTTAATTAATATTTTTGTTTTTATTTACTTAGAACGTTCTTTAATTTATTACTGATATAGAAATTTTAGTTTTCATAGATTTTTTATTAATTAGTTAAGGATTGCAGTATTCTCATCCTTATATTTGCAGCAGTAATATCGGCATTATTTTCTGGAACAATATTATCCAAAGCTTCATTATAAGTCGTTATTTTAGGACGTTACTTTTCCAGCCGTTTCAGGTTTATAGTGCAACTGCCTTGCTTCCAGAATGCAACGAAATCTATTTTTTAGTACTACAATTGCGCGCTCAACTATATTTCTAGTTTAGGCATGTATAAAGTGAAAAAGACTTTCTGGCGTACACGCCTCTGGTGATCTAAAGGGTGTTATTTAATACGGTTCCAGAGGATAGCTCGCGTCACCTTAAACAAAATTAAAGTAAGCTATCATCCATTACATTTATAGATGTATCCTTTTCTTACCCAACAACCATGTATTTGTTTTACCATTAAGATAATTTTCTTTAAGGAACTGCTTTAGATCACTAACGTTCCACACTAATGAGTCGGGCGATGATCCTAGATGGTGTGCTGATAAATACCTGATGCGCAGTTTATGATCGCATACCTGTGTCGTGAGCACCTTGTGCAGTGATAAATAATAATAATAAAGCTGGGCAGCCAAAAAGAAGATGACGGTTAGTGCTGCCGTGTTGTTACATTTTTGGTAACTTTTGAAGGTTCCACGCAATATGCATAATGTTGTAATATTAGGACAAATTTGTATAACGTTTGGTAATTTTTTAGTTTTTTCATTTAATTGCCGTAACATATGAATTCGATTTAAATAAAGGATACCTGCCAACGCAACCAAAATTCCATATAGGGGATAACGTTGCGGAAGTTTCACGCTGTTGAATTCGTGAGAAATCATAATTCTTGCTTCATGGTTAGGAACAGCAAAAGGTTTCAGACAACCATTCTTTTCAACTGTGAAATAATAATTATTGTATCCTATCAAACTCAATTTTTCAAAGAAAATCCTACTTTAACTAATTTTATTAAGTGGCGGGAGCATACCCCTATCCATACCGCATTACTATTATTGACTCCTAATTTAAATCCTCATAAGTACCATCGGTATAAAGTTTTTTTATACGTCTTATTTTTTTGTTAATTTTTTTTTGATTTGTTTTTTTTTAGTAAATGAAATTATTGCCGTGTTATTATCCCTGAAATATGGAATAAACTTTTTACTATATTATATATAAATTACATTAAAATACCATTTATGTAACAAAAATTTCAAAATGTAACTCTTTATGATAAAAGTGTAATCTCTTAGAAGGAAAAGCGCAACCATTTTTTTTGCATCTCTCTGGCAACACTGATGACTGTGTACAAGAATAAAATACTTAAAGTAGACAAAAACAAAAACCTTTTATATGATATTTGAATTGCTGAACAAAAATAACAACAATTTTTTTTTTGAGAAGCAGATTATAGAAGTGGAATGACCGAGATTTCTTAAAAAGAAAAGAAGAAGTGGTGGGCAGTTTTCGATGGAATTTTAGAGGTGTCTGGTTTGGCTGCCAGCCAAAATTAATTAGAAAATTAAAAAAGTACAGTCAAGCAAGGAAAACTAAAATTGACAAAAAAGTTAAAGTTAAGAAATTCAAAGTTAAAACTTAGAGACGAATACTTAACTAAACACCAAACAAAAAACTACAATTTAAGTGAAGAAAACTAAAAATTGAAACAAAGTAAAAGTTTAAAGTTAAATTAAAGAAAACTAAAATGGACAAAAAGTTAAAATTAAGAAGTGATAGTCAGAAATTAAAACTTTAAACCTAGAAACAAATACTAAACTAAACACCACACAAAAACTACAATTTAAGTGAAGAAAACTAAAAATTGAGACAAAGTAAAAGTTAAATGTTAAAATAAAGTTAAGAAAACCAAAAAAATGGAACCAAAGTAAAAATTAAAAAGTACAGTCAAGTAAAGAAAACTTAAAATGACAAAAAGTTAATATCATATATATTATTTCTAAAGCACTTTTTTTGTCGGTTGCAAGTATCTCCCATACCACCGCACCAAATTTAATGAATGATATCTCATCTTAAAGCTTATTTCTAACACTAATGACGAAAAATAATAAGAAATTGAAAAATTAATATTTTCAATTATAAAAATTGTATTTTATATAGAACTGCATGATAATACCGTCATTATATGTTTTTGTTCAAGTGTGGTAATACAGGGTCGCTTCTGCATGATAATACTGTTGTCATTATGATTATATATTTTTGTTCAAGTGTGGTAACGAAGTTTTACATAATACAGTATGTATTAAAATCCATTCTGGCAATAACGCTATTTACTAAGTCAGTTATATATAATATGCATATTACGTGCAAATTAAGAATATAAATAACGTGCATTTAGATTAAAACAAGTAATATCAGCAAAAATTATTCATACCGATAAAATTGTACTCAAACCCCGAATCAACCTTACACCTTCTGATCCAACTCTGCCTTTCCGAATGACACGAAAACAATTCCCTGTGAAAGTTGCTTTTGATATGACAATAAACAAAGCACAAGGTCAAACCCTTCAAAAGGTAGGATTGTATATACCAGAACCGGTCTTTTCACATGGGCAGTTATACGTGGCTTTTTTTCAAGTGCATACGTTTAAAGATATTATTGTTTGTATTAGGAATTCGTACGGGCAAAAAGTTAACGATGATCATGTCATTACCTCTAACATTGTATTTAAAGAAGTATTATAAAAGCATTTAAACATATGTGTGTATGTGTGTAAATATTGTCGTGTGCACCCTGTAGTGGTTCTGGCAACACTAAATTCTATTTTTATCAGCTGGTAGCAAAAGAAAAAGAAAGGGTATGGCCGTATTGGTTGAATTATAATAACAAATAAAAAGATGGCGTGTTTTGGCGGGAGGCAAAAAAGTAATTGAACGGCGAAAAATGCCATAAGGAAAAATAATGTTGTAGAAGCTTTTTTTATTTCTGGTCGTCATCGTAGAAAGTCGTTGTTCGTTATTCCGGAGGAATTTTATGGACTAAATTTTTAAAATAATCAAGAAGATAAGGAATAAATAAGTGAAATGTTTAATGAGCTAAACAAATCAGTGTAAGAATAGATTAAGTACAATGGCAAAATTAAGCAAAGTGTATAAAAAATAAAGAAAAACAAGAAAAATTCAGAGAAAAGTGGCCAAAGTGTGGTGCCTTGGTGTCGTCAAAAAAAAAAAAAAAAAAAAGACAACGTCCTGTATTTTCTTTGCAATATATAGTGTTACACAGGATTATTTTGCAAAAATTTAACTATATACAAATATTGTAAAGTCCAATTCAAAAATGAAAAGAAAACTTTGTGTAATAATTTTGCGTTAAGCATCTGAAAGTATTACCTAAACCAAAGTTACAGAAGGGTTAAATTGTGCAAACGGCAGCGCCGAGATTGTTTAAGGCAGATTGAAGGACTTTTTAAAGAAAACACTTAAGAAAACGTTTAGCGGCAAAATACACATGTACAACAAAATTCGAAATATTCTTGCCGGTTATGTACTAAATTTGTGTTCTCTTTTCCTTTTTTTGTTCACAAAGATGAACAATTAAAGTATTAAAACGCCTAAGCTCATTACCACAGTATTAAATTCATCTAATTCTGCAAACAATAGCTACACAACTTTTAGTAACAGTAGCAGTGCAAATACGACAACAGCATTTTTTATCAATATCATCACCTTCATCATTGACACCATCAGCTCCACAATCCTACTCAACCTCTGCACAATTTCACATAGCTGTCAGTGCCATTATTCCTGCAGTAAATCTGCAGCTATAATATCTGATACACCAATTGTATCAATTGCCGGTTCGGCAAGTGTAGTTACCACAACAACAACATCTACAAAAACAACACCAACTCCTATACCTATCACCAAGGAGGCAGACTCACCAAAAGAAAACATCACCTTTGTCATCCTTTGTCATCAACCTCAAGTTCCAACAATCCAGTCAATTCCAAGAAGCCGAGAGAAGTACAAGCTGGTGTCAAGGGGATTTTTAATCACCTACGCCAAGAGGCAGAAACTTCTACAGCAGTGGGGAGCCAAGGGGAAGAAGGTGTAAAAACAACGGGGGAGCATATTTTTGGTGGTTTGGCCTTTGCCAACATACAGGTATTTTGCCATTGACAAGACTGTAGACGAACCGACTACGAACGTTTAAAAAATTGAAATATTTATGTATGTATTTTTAACTTTACCAAAAATTTTGTATTCTGGTGTAGAGGAAATTTTGGTCTAAGTACCAAGCCCCAGTCCTCAGTCTTTTTTGTTTTGAGTGCGCGTAAAAGTAGGAAAGAGCTCTTACCTAGTTCCGTTCCCCTTAGACCGTGAAACCTTTCTTTAAGAAAAAGAAAGAATAAAAATTTTTTATATACAAATTATAACAGGTAAAACAAAATATATATATATATATATATAGATATTCGTTTACACTTGTTTTACTAGTAAGACCGTTTGGTACGCCGGACACGTCACGGACGGACGGCATTAACCCCCATACCATCAAGGTTAACGAGATTCAGTTAACAAAATTAATTTCCCCAATATTGTAAAATAATAACGTTTAAATTCCTTTTAAGATAAATATAAAGATTCCCTTTTTTAAATCATTTTTTTTTATTTATCTATTTAACAATAGAATTCTTTTTAAGGTAAATAAGGATATTTCCCTTTTTTAAAACATTTATATTTATCATTTTAGTAATATGCATTCTTTGTAGGATAAATATAAATATCTTGCTTTTTGTTTAAATCATTTATATTTAACGGTTTAGTAATATGAATCCTTTGTAGGACAAATATAGATAATTCCTTTTTTTTTTAAATCATTTATATTTGCCTGACTAATAATTTAATAGTCCAATGAATTCTTTTTAAGATGGATATAAATACTTCTTTTTAAAATATTTATATTTATCTAATCAATAATATGAATTCTTTATAAGATGAGTGTAAATACAAAAGCATTTATATCTATCTACTCAATAATGTGAATTCTTTATAAGATAAACATAAAGATTTTCCTTGTGTATCATTTATATTTTTTTTATTATTTATTTTATTAATAATATTGTAAAACAATTATAAGAATTCCCCCTAAGATTAACAAAATAAATTTCCTTTTTGTATATATATTTTATTCACTTAATTATTGAATAAATAATTTTTTTTGCTACGTATTATAATACACATTTAAATTGAAATTTTTGCCTTTTTAGTATGAGTAATTAAGATTCCTTAGCAAGGTGCGGTAAGTAGCGGGGAATAAAGGTTGCAAGAGTGTGTTTGGGGCATCTAAAGATCCATTTTGTTTATGATGCCATGGTGAGGTTATCATTTAGCCTCAAGAGGGAGGGAAATCGTTCTGGCAGGACACCAGCCAGAGTGACATTGTGTGTGTGTGTGTGTGTGTTAAAAAGGGGATGGACAAATTTGCTTCGGGCCTCATCGATTTTTTTACTTTCCTTTTTTAGCTTAGCTGGCATGATTTTTTTGTGTAGCCGCAAATTACCCATTTGTGTTGGCAAGAACCAGCCCAAGACGGCGAGCCCTAGCCGGTGCTAAACGCCAGCATGCCAGCGCGACCAACCATCTGGCAACATACCTTTTTATCAATTTTTGCGACAGCAGCTGCTACATAAAATGGCGCCCAACGTGGGGCCCGAATCAAATCCCAGAGAACGCAATTCCGTTTTTAATTTTCGTTTTCCTTTTCCGTTTATTAGATGCGTATGTCAATAAGGAAATCCAAGAGTCCCTTATTATGCGACGTTTTCTAAGAAGGAAAATTTTTTTATTTAGTTTTTTTGTTTTGGATGAATCTTCCAAAGCTTTATGGCACGTGCCACTCACACATATGTAAGTCCCGAAACCCAAGGCTTAGTACCTAGGAACGTGTTGCGACATATGGCGTGAGTGATACGGTCATAAGGTTTTGTAGATTTAGAAATCTGAATCATTGTTTTTTTTTATCATCCTGAGACTTAGGGAAATTAAACATCACTTGAGATGTTAGAATAGAGCTTTAATTGCTCAGACTGAAGGGGAATGATTGAGACCAGTTATTAATAAATTTCAACAAAAAAAAGCCATAGCCAAAAGAATAGTGGTGAAATAGTACTTTGTACTTACATTTTATTTGAATTCAACATTTCGTTTTTGTTTTAGAAACCAAAATCAGGAATAGAGAGAAAGTGCTAGTCCGCTTAGTAGATTATCAATTCCCTGCTTTATTGTTGCAGCACTAACTTTTCCCTGATAAGAGCAATCACCGCTAGTTCTGCCAATCGTTTTCTTTTGTTGTCTTTTGGAGTCTTTTCCTGAAAAATAGTTGAAAGTTTATTTATAAAACAAAAACACACATACGAAAACAAATGTCACATAAATACACACCTTGCAACTTTTGACTTTACCCGCAATACTGCCGCTTACCGTAAAATAAATCCTGTTCTACTGAGAATTTCTTGATTTTGAAAAGAATTAGGGAAATCTAGTTGTTTACATCAGCGTTAGGAACATTTAGGGTAATCTCTTACGTTGATTTTTTGATTTATTATTTTTATCTTTTTGTTTTGCTTTAAAACCTTTTTTTATTATTTCTCAATATACCTTTCATTTCCATTAGGAATTTTGTACTTGCTTTTTTATCTGAATTTTTAATTTGATTTTCGCATTTAAAACAGATTCATTTTGTTTTGAGTTTTTTACTTTACCTTTTTTATCTGCTATAAGCATATTATTTTTTTTATTTAGTTTTTATCTGCCTTAAATCCTTCATTTGCTTTAGGCATCATTCTTTTAAGCAATTTTCTTGAAATAAATTTCCTTTGGATTGTTTGCCTTTGGTTTACCTTTTTTTATTATTCACCTGTTGCTTAATGGTATTAACCCGTCGAGCCAGCAAAATGTTGTCCGGGGACAATAATATGCCTACAACCAGTGCTGGTGCTGTTGGTAGCACTACTGTGTCTGCCACAACAACCGACCCGACCCAAACGAATACGTCGTTCAGTACGGCTACAAAAACAACTACAACAACAACTTTAGCTACAGTGAGCAACCCGGTGTTTGCCACATCAGATTCGCCAAACGTTTCAATTAGCAGCGATAGTGCTGAGCAGACAGTGGTATCACCCACGTTTTTGAGCATGACCGCTCAAAATATACGCCGAGAGGTACGGGAAAGTGGCGTAGAGAACCCCAACTCTGAAACATACAACTTTAATAATATTCAGCAATTTGTAGAGGCATCTATTGGCCTATGCCAAGTAAGTCTTATGAGGGAAGTCAATGATAAGATCCAGCAAGCTCTAACAGAGATAAAACGAGTCATGACTCCACAGGCTGTTATGAATCAGCTTCCGCCTCCAAGGCCGGAGCAAGTTCAAGTCTCGGTTGCTGTACCAGTTGTAGATAGCGGGAGTTTCTTTTTGCCTCAGCCATTGGCAGAGAGGCATCAACCACCACCATTGATTCCGGCACCGCAGTATGTGCGGGCGGGCGAAAATATTCGAAATTTGCAGTCCAGTTTGCAACAACAAATTGTTTTGGCCAATACTCAACGGCCAGCAGGTGATCTAAATCCACAACAAGCGATGGTACAACCACAGAATCTTCTACGAAGCAATCAACAACCACAACAAAATCAGATACCGTATCAGCAACAGCCGGTTATGCAACAACAGCCAGTTTTACAGCAGCAATTTCAAACGCCATACCAGCAGCAAAACTACGTATTGCAACAGCCAAATATTTTACCATTTAATCAGCAGCCAATACAAAATCAGCCACAACAAGTATTGCATGTTCCAAGTAGGCCAAACGTTGGAAAGTTTAATCAACAGGGTAACTCGCAGCCTAGCTATCCACAGGATGCTTGGTCTGAACCAGCTTACCAGCCACAACATCCTAGCTATCTGGCAATGTCAATGCCAAACCAAAAAGAGCCGTTAGACAAATTTAAACTTGCCAAATGGGGAGTGAAATTCGATGGCACAAGCAAATCAATGAATGTGCAAGAATTTATTTTTCGCGTAGGAGCTCTAAGGCGGGATTATAATTGCTCGGATAATGAGATTCTAAGAAGCTTTCATTTATTGCTAGATGGCCCTGCCCTTGACTGGTATTGGGATTATCGAAAAATTGTGCATGTAAACACTTGGGTGGAGCTAGAAAAGGCTCTCCTGAGTCAATATCGCCACTTCGAAAAGGAATACCAGGTTCAAATGAAAATCCTAAACCGCCGACAATTGCCGCAGGAGTCGTTCGAGGACTTTTATAATTCGGTGATTAGGCTGCGCAACCAACAAGAGAATCCCTATGACGAAGCACAGATGGTCGAGATAATGAGAGGAAATTTACAACCCGCCTTAGCGCAAATGATGTTCGCTGTTTCTTTGAGAACTCTATCGGAATTTTGTCGCGAATTGAGGCGGGCGGAAAATTTGCTAGCTAGTCAACGTCAACTGTACCAGCAACGCCCAAACTTCACCCAAAGGGTAAGTGAAATTTCTTCACCTGAAGATGATTTAGACTCGGTCGATTTTGAGGTAGATGCTATTCGGTCGACGAGCAATTACACTTGTTGGAATTGTAAAGTTGTGGTCATAGTTTTGTTGACTGTCCTGAACCGTTAACTCGTATTTTTTGTTTTAGATGTAGTAGGGATAACGTTGTGACCCCAAAATGTCCCAAGTGTCAGGGAAACAGGTCACGGAACCCGTCTCGAGCTGGGGAGGCGCGGTCGACAGAGGCTTAGACCCAGTTTCCACTCAACAAGTAGAGATAGACGAGACAAAAATTAAGATTTTAAAGATCAATAAATTAGCGACAGAAGGGGGTAGGGAACGTAGGTTTAGTGACATTAAGCCTCTTCATATTCGACTTAAAGAGTATAAAGAGGCCAAGCTGAGAATTTTCGGTAAGGTTTTGGATCGAATACGCAGGGCAAGGGAACGGTACAAGGCGCGTAAACGATTAAGGCGCGAAATCTCGCTAGCCTCTCTTTATGAGGGTAGAGATTCACGGCTTTATACCCGCATAAGGCTAGGTGGACACGAAATCGAGGGCCTGCTTGATAGCGGCGCTACGGTGTCCTGGCCGCAACTGTCTTGAGTTTGTGGAAAAGCTGGACTTAAAGTCCATGATTTTTCTACAATAATTAAGACAGCTGATGGTACTGGACACCACATCGTGGGTCGTGTTCGAGCAGAGGTAAAATTTGGTCAAACCACACAGGTCATAAGTTTCTATCTAGTGCCTACTTTGAATCGCAAGCTATTCTTAGGTATCGACTTTATGAAGGTTTTTAAATTATTTGCCAATGTTGAAAGTCTTACGACAATTGATATAAGTCTCTGCGCGGAGGCAGACAGCACCCCGGATGTCCTAACTCACTCTTTGAACGCTGAACAGTGAAGGGAATTAGATTTTGTTATATCGGTGTTTCCCTGCTACACAAAAAAAGGTCTAGGAAAAACTCATTTAGAGACTCATTCAATAGATACTCGTGACGCAACTCCGATAAAAGATCGCCACTATCCTGTCTCTCCGGCAGTCCAGAAACTTATGTCTGCTGAGCTTGATAGGATGCTTAACCTTGGTGTCATTGAAGTTAGTGAGAGTCTATGGAGTCATCCGGTTACTTTGGTCCGTAAGGGCGAAAAGAATCGGTTGTGTCTGGACGCTCGAAAACTCAATGCGCTAACAGTTAAGGATGCCTATCCTCTGCCACACATAGAGGGTTTGCTAAGCCGCTTGGGAGACACGATTTTTATTTCTAGTGTCGATCTTAAAGATGCATTCTGGCAGATTGCACTAGATCCATCTAGTAAAGAAAAAACTGCTTTCACGGTACCAGGGCGGCCCCTTTACCATATTACGGTCATGCCATTTGGGTTGTGTAACGCAGCTCAAAGGTTATGTCGTTTAATGGATAAAGTGATCCCCGCGGCGCTTCGTGAAAGGGTTTTTGTCTACTTGGATGATCTGTTGATAGTTTCTCCAGACTTTGCAACGCACTTGGATTTGTTGGCACGAGTAGCTAGAAGTCTAACAGTAGCAGGTCTAAATGTAGCGAAATCTAAATTCTGTTTCAAGGAGTTAAGATATCTGGGATACATTGTGGGCGGAGGCAAATTAAAACCTGATCCGGCTAAAGTGGAAACGATTACTGGTTTTGCTTATCCTAAAACAGCGAAACAAGTGCGGAGCTTCATGGGAGCAACAGCCTGATATAGAAAATTTACACCAGACTATGCCACCATTGCGGCTTCAATCTTTGAAACGCTGAAGAAGGGCAAGCAATTCAAGTTTTCGGAAGAAGCTAAAGTCGCGTTTGATCGACTTAAGGAAGCTCTGATTTCGAGCCCACTACATAATCACCCAGACTTCTCGAGGCACTTTCACGTCCAGTGTGATGCATCAGACGTAGGCATTGGAGCAGTTCTTTTTCAGAAAGATGCTTCTGGAGAAGAACATCCAATTGCCTATCTCTCGCATAAGCTGACACCGGCGCAGAAGAATTATTCAGTCACTGAGCGTGAATGCCTTGCAGTGGTTTTGGCGATTAAGAAGTTTAGACCCTATATAGAGCTTATGCCCTTCTCCGTGATAACCGATCATAGCAGTCTTAAGTGGCTTATGTCGCATAAAGACCTAAGTGGCCGTTTAGCTCGGTGGAGTCTATACCTCCAATCTTATGATTTCTTGATAGAGCATAGGCAGGGGAAACAAAATGTAGTACCCGATACCCTATCGCGCTATGAAATGGAAGAAGTCTCGGCAGATGTAGAAGGGCTGGTCGATCTTAACTCAAGTGCTTTTAAGTCCAGCGATTACTTAGAATTAATTTCTACAATAGAAGCTAATTCGGAACGGTTGCCTGATTTAAAAGTAGTTGATGGCTTTGTCTATAAAAGAGTACGGCCTTATGATGGTTTGGTCTTGAACGAGGATTTCTCATGGAAATTATGGGTTCCTCATGAATTGACCGAAACTTTCATCAACAAGTCGCACAACTCACCGCAAGCTTCTCACGGAGGTGTGGGTAAGACTCTTCATAAAGTCAAAGAATTTTTTTATTGGCCAAATCAAAATACCCAAGTCCGCGATTTCGTAGCCAGCTGTGAGATTTGTAAAGAAGCAAAACCTACAAATGTAACGTTACGTCCACCCATGGGTTCTAAATCAGTTAGCGAACGCCCGTTCCAACGCATTTTTATAGATTTTCTTGGTCCCTATCCGCGCTCAAAGAACGGAAACTGCTATATTTTTATTGTTCTAGACCATTTGACAAAATTCGTATTGCTCAAAGCTCTGCCAAAAGCTAACACCAAAAGTGTTATTAAATTCATGATCACAGAAGTATTTCACAAATTCGGAACACCTGAAACTATTGTTTCCGATAATGGCAAGCAATTTTGCAGTAGGGAATTTGTCGATTTGGTTAGGAATTTCGGTGTAAAGCACGTCCGGACGGCGATACATGCACCTCAGGCTAACGCGTCGGAACGCGTGAACCAATCTATTTTATCCGCAATACGCTCCTTTTTGCAGGACGATCACTCAGAGTGGGACAAGCATTTGTCTGAGATCGAGTTCTCTTTGAGGTCGTCAGTGCAAACTTCTATTGGTGTTACTCCGTATTTCGCACTTTTCGGAATGAGTATGATTGGACACAGCAGTGTTTATGAATTGGCCTGAAGGCTAAAAAGCTTAGGAGATCCTGAGTAAAACGTCGTGAACAAGTCGGAGAAAATGTCCCTGATAAGGCAACGATTACGTGAGACACTGCATAGAGCATATGTCCGAAATGAAAAGAGCTATAATACTCGCTGCCGTGTAATAAAATTTGACCCGGGACAGGAAGTATATCGCCGGAACTTCCAACAGAGCGATTTTAAAAGCGGATATAACGCAAAACTCGCGCGAAAATTTTTAAAGTGTCGTATCGTCAAACCTGTCGGGAAGAGCCTATACGAAATCGAAGATTTGAAAGGAAAGTCTTTAGGCATTTTTCATGGTAAAGACTTGAAACGGTGAGAATTTTTTTTTATTCGCGCAAACCAAACCAATTACTTAGATGTCATTAAACTTTTGTTTACCTGATTACATTTTGAACTTATAGATAATTTCTTTCTGAATTATCCACATTATTTTTCTAGTAGTGGATAGCTGTGTAGCATAAATTCTTAAACGATGCCCAAAAGGTGATACAGCGTGATTTGACTGACGTTAAGATCAGTGACTCACGTAATACCTTAAGGCATTGAATAAGGACCATATAAATAGTTCAGCTACACAGATTCTACCAGAAAATAGAACAAAATTACGCTAATAATAAATCCTCGCTTATCTACTTATGTATAAGAATATATTTAGTTAACACATGTTTTCTAGATACCTTAAATCCTGAAATTTGCATCTGATGCTGGTTCAAGTATGGATCCAATTGTTATTCAAATAATTACTGTCGGTTCTTGCTGAGTTAGTACCTTACATTAATACCTTTAGAGCATTTTAACAACTTTTCCTCTTATTTGAAGTTGTAATTTTCAAAAAAGTTTTTTGTATTAGGCAAGGCCTGAAGAATTTAGAACGAATTGTAGCACCTATTGCCGTTGAAACACTTTAAAGTTTTCTTGATATTTCTTTTTATTTTCAACTTTCATTTTTTATTTTATTGTCTAATTTTGGTAGAGTTGATTTAATCTCTTTAATAAGTTTTTTTTTTTTGAATTCTCTATAATAGACATTTGTTTTAATTTTGTTTTGCTTATGATTGACTTGCATACCCTTTTTCTTTCCTTTTTCGGAGTCATCGCAGGGGGTACCTCCCGCCACAGAATTAGAACACTAGCTGTAAAGTCTGTGGTGGATTTAGTCCCTGTGTGATCTCTCTGTTATTCTCGGTTTTCGAGAAACTATATTTAACTACAAGTTATACTAGTATTAGATCGAGTCGGTTAAGGTTTACCGTGAAGTAGGGCTACCGTAGTACGAATGAGTAGAGATGACCGTGGGGATTCCCCCCCATTCTGGGTTCTAGTGGAACTCCAGAAGTGGTCGGGTTTTGTCGTGTGCACCCTGTAGTGGTTCTGGCAACACTAAATTCTATTTTTATCAGCTGGTAGCAAAAGAAAAAGAAAGGGGTACCAACATGTAAATATTGTATGGCCGTATTGGTTGAATTATAATAACAAATAAATAATTGAACGGCGAAAAACGCCATAAGGAAAAAGAATGTTGTAGAAGCTTTTTGTTATTTCTGGTCGTCATCGTAGAAAGTCGTTGTTCGTTATTCCGGAGGAATTTTATGGACTAAATTTTTAAAATAATCAAAAAGATAAGGAATAAATAAGTGAAATGTTTAATGAGCTAAACAAATCAGTGTAAGAATAGATTTAGTACAATGGCAAAATTAAGCAAAGTGTATAAAAAATAAAGAAAAACAAGAAAAATTCAGAGAAAAGTGGCCAAAGTGTGGTGCCTTGGTGTCGTCAAAAAAAAAAAAAAAAAAAAGACAACGTCCTGTATTTTCTTTGCAATATATAGTGTTACACAGGATTATTTTGCAAAAATTTAACTATATACAAATATTGTAAAGTCCAATTCAAAAATGAAAAGAAAACTTTGTGTAATAATTTTGCGTTAAGCATCTGAAAGTATTACCTAAACCAAAGTTACAGAAGGGTTAAATTGTGCAAACGGCAGCGCCGAGATTGTTTAAGGCAGATTGAAGGACTTTTTAAAGAAAACACTTAAGAAAACGTTTAGCGGCAAAATACACATGTACAACAAAATTCGAAATATTCTTGCCGGTTATGTACTAAATTTGTGTTCTCTTTTCCTTTTTTTGTTCACAAAGATGAACAATTAAAGTATTAAAACGCCTAAGCTCATTACCACAGTATTAAATTCATCTAATTCTGCAAACAATAGCTACACAACTTTTAGTAACAGTAGCAGTGCAAATACGACAACAGCATTTTTTATCAATATCATCACCTTCATCATTGACACCATCAACTCCACAATCCTACTCAACCTCTGCACAATTTCACATAGCTGTCAGTGCCATTATTCCTGCAGTAAATCTGCAGCTATAATATCTGATACACCAATTGTATCAATTGCCGGTTCGGCAAGTGTAGTTACCACAACAACAACATCTACAAAAACAACACCAACTCCTATACCTATCACCAACGAGGCAGACTCACCAAAAGAAAACATCACCTTTGTCATCCTTTGTCATCAACCTCAAGTTCCAACAATCCAGTCAATTCCAAGAAGCCGAGAGAAGTACAAGCTGGTGTCAAGGGGATTTTTAATCACCTACGCCAAGAGGCAGAAACTTCTACAGCAGTGGGGAGCCAAGGGGAAAAAGGTGTAAAAACAACGGGGGAGCATATTTTTGGTGGTTTGGCCTTTGCCAACATACAGATATTTTGCCATTGACAAGACTGTAGACGAACCGACTACGAACGTTTAAAAAATTGAAATATTTATGTATGTATTTTTAACTTTACCAAAAATTTTGTATTCTGGTGTAGAGGAAATTTTGGTCTAAGTACCAAGCCCCAGTCCTCAGTCTTTTTTGTTTTGAGTGCGCGTAAAAGTAGGAAAGAGCTCTTACCTAGTTCCGTTCCCCTTTACACCGTGAAATCTTTCTTTAAGAAAAAGAAAGAATAAAAATTCATTTTTTATATACAAATAATAACTGGTAAAACAAAATATATATATATATATATATATATATATATATATATATATATATATATATATATATATATATATATATATATATATATATATATATATAGATATTCGTTTACACTTGTTTTACTAGTAAGACCGTTTGGTACGCCGGACACGTCACGGACGGACGGCATTAACCCCCATACCATCAAGGTTAACGAGATTCAGTTAACAAAATTAATTTCCCCAATATTGTAAAATAATAACGTTTAAATTCCTTTTAAGATAAATATAAAGATTCCCTTTTTTAAATAATTTTTTTTTATTTATCTATTTAACAATAGAATTCTTTTTAAGGTAAATAAGGATATTTCCCTTTTTTAAAACATTTATATTTATCATTTATTAATATGCATTCTTTGTAGGATAAATATAAATATCTTGCTTTTTGTTTAAATCAAATATATTTAACGGTTTAGTAATATGAATCCTTTGTAGGACAAATATAGATAATTCCTTTTTTTTAAATCATTTATATTTGCCTGACTAATAATTTAATAGTCCAATGAATTCTTTTTAAGATGGATATAAATACTTCTTTTTAAAATATTTATATTTATCTAATCAATAATATGAATTCTTTATAAGATGAGTGTAAATACAAAAGCATTTATATCTATCTACTCAATAATGTGAATTCTTTATAAGATAAATATAAGGATTTTCCTTGTGTATCATTTATATTTTTTTTATTATTTATTTTATTAATAATATTGTAAAACAATTATAAGAATTCCCCCTAAGATTAACAAAATAAATTTCCTTTTTGTATATATCTTTTATTCACTTAATTATTGAATAAATAATTTTTTTTGCTACGTATTATTATACACATTTAAATTGAAATTTTTGCGGTAAGTAGCGGGGAATAAAGGTTGCAAGAGTGTGTTTGGGGCATCTAAAGATCCATTTTGTTTATGATGCCATGGTGCGGTTATCATTTAGCCTCAAGAGGGAGGGAAATCGTTCTGGCAGGACACCAGCCAGAGTGATATTGTGTGTGTGTTTGTTGTTAAAAAGGGGATGGACAAATTTGCTTCGGGCCTAATCGATTTTTTTACTTTCCTTTTTTAGCTTAGCTGGCATGATTTTTTTGTGTAGCCGCAAATTACCCATTTGTGTTGGCAAGAACCAGCCCAAGACGGCGAGCCCTAGCCGGTGCTAAACGCCAGCATGCCAGCGCGACCAACCATCTGGCAACATACCTTTTTATAAATTTTTGCGACAGCAGCTGCTACAATATGTATGATATATTATGGTTTCTAATATTTTTATACTTTTCATAAAATGTATTGAAGTTACTAAAATTTTTATTAATTATTTTCATTTTATCTTACAAAAATGACAACTAACGCTGCGAAATATTCGCACGGGTCATCTAGTTAAAAAGTTAAAGTCAAAAATTAAAACTTTAAACCTAAAAACAAATACTTAACTAAACACAACAAAAAACTACAATTTAAGTGAAGAAAACTAAAAATTGAAACAAAGGAAAAGTTAAAGTCTAATGTCAAAGTGAAGGAAACCTAAAAATGGAACCAAAGTAAAAATCAAAAAGTACAGTCAAGTAAAAAAAACTAAAATTGACAAAAAGTTAAAGTCAGAAATTAAAAGTTAAAACCTAGAAACAAATACTTAACTAAACACAACAAAAAAAAAAAAACTGAAATTCAAGTGAAGAAAACGAAAAATTGAAACCAAGTAAAAGTTTAAAATTAAATTAAATTGTAGAGTATTTTCAATAAAATGAAAGCTAAAGGCGCATTTATGAATACAATTATAATTCCTCTTTATTTAAAATTTAAAATGCTTATATACTAATAATGAATAGAAGTAGTAGGAAGCTTGTCTCACGGTTTTACAGTTGGTTGCAAACGGTTTTAGAAATATTTTATTGTTGTTTAAATTTTATAACTTATACAAATATTTAGTTTTGTTGCTCCTTAAGTGCATAGGCAGCAAAAGTGTTATATGAATATTTTTTATAAACAATATTAATTTGTCATACGAATGCATTTATGTTGAAAGTAAAATAATGTAATCATGATATAAATAGGTGAGGTAAAATAATGCAATCATAAAATTATGTAATCATGTTTCACCTCCCTTTTTCACAGCATATAATATTAATGTTTTATGGACATTCTTTTACAATTTTGATTATTATAATATTCAAAACATTCTCTTAAAACTCTGGTTGTTTACGTTATAAAAATGTTTTCTTTCATATATTTTTATATTAGATTTGTCACAAAACAAA
Organism: Cistogaster globosa; assembly: GCA_937654795.1. Classification (NCBI taxonomy): domain Eukaryota; kingdom Metazoa; phylum Arthropoda; class Insecta; order Diptera; family Tachinidae; genus Cistogaster; species Cistogaster globosa. Next base: position 14,689,547 of record OW569408.1, read on the forward strand.
ATTTTTTTTGTTTATTATTATTTTCATTCCTTATACTTATAATTATATAAATTTTCATTTATTGTAATAGAGTTTAAGTCTATTTTTATGTACTAATTGTTCTTTTTTTTTCTTATCTTCTGTTGTTACATTTTTTCTTATGTCTATTTTCTTAACTTTATAAAGACCTTTGTACTGTGTGTCCAGCTTATGTCCTGATTCATTCCTAAGTATAACTAAATCTCCTATATTAACTTCGTAGTTTAGTGTCTTCTTATCGTAGCTTAATTTCTGCTTAAGTTTACTTCTATCTAATAATTGTTAAGCTCTCTTATATGCTAGTTTTAACCTAAATTTTGCCTCCTTGGCATAGTCATCTATATTGTATAACGGTGTTATTCTGGCCACTTCATTAAATTGATGAAAACTATTTGGAAGTTTTGAGAAAACTAATGCATATGGACAGTAATTATGTACTGTAGAAGGTGCAGTGTTAAAACAAAGTTAGAACTTCTACTGACTCACCTTTGACCGAGCTAGTTAGTTTGTTCATTATCTCCGTTATTGTATTTTGATTATCAATTAAATTTCTTACTTAGTTCTTAAGTTTTTCTTACTTCTTTCTTAAGTTTTATTTTAATGAGGGATACTGCAGTTGATTCATGTGCAACCTTTATTCTGTTAACTAAATGCAGTGAATCAATAAACGAATGTAGGTTTTCTGATTTACCGTCAAAGTCTGTAACCAGCTTTAAGGCTGTATTTAAAAATTCTGTTATTGTTTGGGTCATATTTTTTTTAAGGTTATCTGGGTCTAATCTGTCTTCTTCACAAGAATTATTATCAGCATTTGTAACGGGTAGTGTTAATGTTTTATAGTCGATCTTGAATGTTACTTGGAAATTATTAGGCAATTCAACCTCTATTTAAAATTTACTTAATATCTTAATAAGTTTTTCCCTACATGAAAGAAGCATTCTGACACGATTGTTAAGTTTTCCTTTGTTAATCGATTTTCTAGAGTATTTGGTAGGGTTCTAATGTTTTCTAGTTGTAGCTTAATAGTATGTTCACACTACTCAAGTTTAAAGTGCTGAAGCAACCTTTTAAACAGTGTTAAACAATGTAGTTCACACGAGAATTATTGTGTTTTGGTTTGTTATATTGTAATATTTTTTAACTGTTGACACGAGAATTAAAAATGGATAAGAAAGAAATTATAGAAATTTCCGAATATTATTTAAATGATGTTAACAATGCTATCATAAATGTTGGAAATATATTCTTTGAAACAAAAAAATAATATTTTAAAAAACATTGTGCTATGTTGAATAATATAATTTATTGGAGAAAGGAGCAATTGAAGCTTTTATTGCAAATGGCAGAGCAATCAAACAATTTCAGTAATGAAAAAAGATTGTGGCAATTGGTACGTATTACAGTTTGGAACGTATTATGTTCGGATTACTTAAAAATTTTTCCATTAAGTCAAGAAAAAATAGAGGAATTAAACAATGGATTTGAAAAATTGCGATTTCCTTCATGCGTGGGTGGAATTGGTAGGTTGAGTTTGCTTAATTATAGACATACTGATCATCTGCTTCATAACTAAAAAAACTAGATGTCCCAGTTAACAATACAGCAGCATTTTCGATTTTTTTTTAACGTGTATGGAAACTAAAAGTTTTTTTTTAGTTATGACGTTATTGCAGCAAATGAGCCATATATACAGGCAACAATTTTCTTTATTAAGATGGATGTCATATTGGGGTTCACCCTAACAGTGCAGGTGCGGTAGAATATTTCAGCTACAAAGGATGGTATTCAACAATACTTTTTGCCTTGGTAAACTACAGGTTTATAAATAATTATACTCATACATATACATATATGAAATTTTGTTTTAAGCCATTATTGAGTGCAAAAACTATTTACAGATACCGATTTTTGTATATTAATGTTGGCAGCCCAAGGCGGTGCAACGATTCACAAATTTTCGAAAAATCATTACTAAAAAAGCACCTTGAAGAGTGCCGCTGTTAACTGAAATGTCAAAAAGATGTGCTGTGGACGTTCCAGTAGTAGTCCTGGGTGATTCTGCCTTCCGATTGTCAAGAATGGTTATGAAGCCATACCCATTCAACGACGACAATAATGCTGTTAAAAATCATTATAATTATGTATTGTCAAAGTGCAGAAGTGTTGTTGAAAACGCTTTTGGCCATTTAAAAGCTCGTTTTCGGAGAAATGCGAAAGGTGTGGATAATAAAATGAGAACGTAAATACCATTATAAAAGCATGCTGTATTTTATTTTGTAAACATCAATAATGATTCTTTTAATCACCAATGGCTCCTGCAGTGCGATTCACTACTCTTTTTTAACAACTATATCTTGGTTATATTGACATAACAAATTTGTCGATTTTGCTATTCAGTAATACTTTTAACGATTTTCGTTGTTGCTCATAGTTAAGAAAGCGACTTTAATTTTTGCGTTGTTAAATTTGTCGACGAAACGAACGACCTAGAACATGTGTATGTACATTTACATAAACGTAGAAAATATATACATATTCGAACACAAAATAAAATAAATACAGTTTGCTCTCAATTTAATTATATTGAACATTATTTTTTTGACTAAGTTTAACTAAGAGCATTTAAAATTTATTTTTAAAATAAATTTTTTGTTAAAAAAATTTACAGATAAGCATATGTTTTGACTGAATTCAAGAAGAGGTAACCGCAACTCTCCAACCAAAACAATTAGTATGCTTTTCTTAATGTCAAACTCCATAGGTGCATATTAGATAACACGTATTATGTGTGTAAATTGACATTGAAGAAATAAACACATGCATGTGCCTTGCTCGGATTAACATGTTTTTATTCGTCTCTTTCGTGTTTTTCGTATACTTGCTAACAGAGATGCCACTCCATATCAATTTGTCTTATAATAAAATTAAAAATGTCTTATATCGTTAAAATGGAGTTAGTAAATCACATAATGTTTGCAGTAACAGAAAATGACGACTAATATAACAATTGTCGTATTGTTTTAAGTTAGTGAATCGCACTACTGGAAATAAAAAATATTCAGAATCCAAACAATGAAATATTTATGACTGAAGGTGGAAACGGAGAAGAAATAAGACAAGCGATCGCTTTATATTTAGGTTAATATCTTTATTTATTTGCAAACAAATTCTCGTATACGTATGTACATAGTTACTTATAACAAAGTTCTAAAAGATAAAATTCATGTATTATGTATGCACATATTGCCTCAAAATAAAAAAGTGTTTTCTAAAATGTTCTTTCATTTTAAATGAGTTTAAATTATTTTAGAAAATACCTTTTACAGTCTAATTATTTGTAAAGTATTGTAGTTTTAGTTCTTTAGATGGTTAACAATAGCATTTTTAAATTCTTTTGAGCTTTTAACAAATCTTTCCATGAGCTCTGTTTTTTTACTTTTAAATTGTAGTTTTTTTTTTAAATCTTATTTATTTATTTACTGTAATTTTATCAAACAATTCAAATTGCCTCAGCGTCCGAAGACATTATTGAGGCGAGTTAGCAATGATATTAAGTTAAATATAATAAATCAATTAATTACAAATTTAAAAACCTTAAAATAGATTCCAAAATTATCTATTTATGTATACAGTTCTTTACGTTATAAGCATTTCTAAGCTTTGAATTAAATATTTCTTTAAATTTTCTTTGAAAAGTGAAATTCTTTGCGTGTTTTGTAAATTATGTGGTAAATTATTAAATTCTAGGGGACGTGTGTATTCGATTCTCTGTTTTGTGGTTTCTAGTCTGTATCTGTCAAATCGAAGATTTGAGCAGTTTTTAGTATCGAAAATGCTTTGGTTCCATGAAAATTGTATAACATTGCGACCAATATTTTGTAAGGACTTGAAAAGAAACATTAGAACTTGCATTTTGTAAAGGCCGGTAATGGGCAAAATCGTTTTTGCAACATCTTTATATAATGACAGTGTTAAATATATCAATGGCAAATTTGTAGCGGCATTTGTGAAAATAAAAAATTGAAACCAAAATTAAAGTGACCCGATAGTTGGCGGCGCACAGTGGCTGAAAATCGTTTTTCGTTGGCCAAAAGTAAATTTTTTTTGTCACCGATTTTTAAACTTTTTACGTCATTTTGTAGTTAATATATCCAAATTAAGGTAGCCAAAAAATTATGTTAAAATATTGATAATTGTGGGCAGGCATGCTGTCAAAGTCAACTTTTTTTTTAATTTCAGAAAAAGGTGTTTTTCTTTGGTTTTTTACCAAAATTAAATGGTTACTACTCGCAAGCTATCATCGATAATGGTCTGCGGTTTTTTTATAATGTTGGTAGGATTATTGTCTTTAGTTGTTGTAAGTAGGCACAGCTCTAGCGTTTAATATTAGGGGCGTTATAAAATATTTATGAAACTACTATATTTTCCTCAAATTTAAACCTTAGTGGAATAGAACTTCTAGGGAAGAAAAGGGAACAAGAAACGTATACAATCACGAGAAAGGTGAAAGTGTCCTCTTTAAGGCTATATATACCTTTGCACCCGCCACGAGCCGCCTGTACAACACTTTTTTCATTGTAATGAAATTACTCGAAAAAAATTCATACACAATGGTGTATTAAATTTTCATTTTTTTGCCTGAAAGTTTATTTTTTTTTCTTCGAAAGAGTTTAATGGCTTTGTTTTGATCAGCAAAAAATAAGTAATAAAATTATCACAATGGGCTCTACAGAGCATATGATCTCTTTCTAAATTTACCTGTTATCAAATGTTAGGGTCAACAAAAGTCATAAACAATCTTATAACAATAATTGCGACATTAAATCACTAAAGTTAAAAAACAACCCCATATTGACGCATGAGTTCAGTTTTGTTCAATTTAAGTGCTACCTGCTATGAAATTAAAGATCAGTGTGTGAAGGACATGTATCTAAAAATTTATAAAGGTACGGATTCGTTAAGGGATTACTCAGTAATAACTTAATCCTTTAAGTGTACGGATAAAACATAACAAACGCAAATAAAAATATTCAGAAGAAAATGGAGAGCTTTAGTTATAAAGAACTGGCCGAAGTGTATTTTAAAAACAAAAATCAGGAAGATGTTCTTAGTTACGTTAAAATAAAATTAAACTTAAATTCGTGTAGCACCGAAATGCAAGAGCAATTATATAATTTCGTCAAAGCACTAAAAAAACGCTACAAAGAAGTTATGTACAGTAAACAAAAATTTTATATATAAAGTGCAAAGTGGTTAGAAGGTCAACTTACTGTCGCTGCAGAAACAGCAAAGCAAGATAAGGCTGGAAGACCACGCAAATCATTAGTGGACAACTGCAGCGATAGATCTAAGAGGCGGAAGCTTAAAGATATTAACGATGCCTTTGGTTCTACAAATATAAAAGAATCTTTCCTACATCAATTACGATCACAGAACCAATTTACAAAAGTGGATATCATTGAAAAAGTTGTTAAAGCTAGTTCACCGAGAACAAAGCGGATTCTTAAAAGTATACCAACTCCGAATGATGCAATACAGTACACAAATGAGGAGCATTAGCTAAAATGGACTGTTTGCCATCAAAGGACACTATTACAATCACACAAATTTCGGCAGAGGTACAACTACAATCTCTACTTGATCACACAGCCGAACGCTTGCTGCAATCAATAACAGGAAATGAGTTGAAGAAATACGGAAACACAGAGTTAATTCTTTTTTTAAATGGGGATGTGGTGGTTCTTCGACAAAAACAGTATAAACAAGCTGTATGTGAAAATATTTCTGACTCAGATATGTTCATGGTATCATTTGTACCAATGCGATTGAAAAAGATTTTGGAAGATTCAGAGCCTTCGATTAGTACAACGCAAACAATATTTGGAAAAATGAGACACCATCTTCTACGAAATACTGCAGGCCAATCAAATTTCAACTCAAAAAAGAAACAAATGATGTTATTAATAAAGAAATTAGTGATATCAAGGCCCAAATTACAACACTACAGCCATTACAATTACAGTTAGATGGGCAGCAAATTGAAGTAAGCTACCAGTTAGTCCTGACAATGATAGGTGGAAAATTGGGTCAGGCTTTGACTAACACGAAGGCTGCATCCAGCTGCATTATATGCCAAGCAACATCAACCCAATTAAACCAAATCCCAGCAAAATCATTAGATAATACCGATGCATATGAATTTGGATTATCACCACTACACGCAAGAATACGACTTATGGAACACATACTAAAAATCAGTTATGATTTGGATTTCGGGTCTTCAGGATCAATAAGAAACAACGAGACCAACAAAGAATTAAGAAGTTCAAAAAAGAAACATGTTCAAGACGAATATCGCAAATGTGGACTGATTATAGATCAGCCAAAACAAGGGTCAGGCAATACAAATGATGGCAATACCGCAAGAAGATTCTTTTCAGATCCAGAAACAGCATCTGAAATAACAGGAGTGGATTTTAACCTTATTTTCAGATTTAAAATAATACTAGAGGTACTTGCGTGCAATGAAGAAATTGACTGTAGAAAATTTGGAGATTATGCTAAGGAAACTGCAAAAATATATACAACTAACTATCCATGGAGAAATATGTCTGCAACAGTTCACAAAATCCTTTATCATGGTGAAGATGTCATTAAATATCATTTGGTGCCACTTGGAGATCTATCAGAGGAGGCTCAGGAAAAAGGGAACAAGGATTACATATTTTATAGAGAGCACAATACTAGGAAAATTTCACGGAATTCAACAATGGAAGATCTATTTAATATATTATTGGCAACGTCAGATCCGTGTATATCCAGTATTCAAAATCAATGGAAAGTGGACCATCGGGATTTAGATGAAGAAGCCAAAAAACTGCTAAAGAACAGAAATAGCACAAAACAAAATATAGAATATTTGCAATTAATATTTAAGTCAAACGAATAAAAATTATAATTGCCTTTCATTATTCTTTAAGTACGGAAAACATTGTATTAGTAAAAAATAAGTTAAAACGTTATTTTCGACCGAGTCGAATCTTAAATACCTTCCAACTATATAGGATGATGGAGGGGTAAGGGGGTGGTGAGGTTAAGGTAGCGTAGAAGATCAAATTATATTTTCTTGTTGCTTAACCCAAAAAAAATTTGTTTTTTTGGGGGGGGTGAGGTGAAGGTAGCGCAGAAGATTCGAGTACATTTTCCATTCGTCATGAAACTTAGAAATTAATTTTTTATGCAATCTAGGCTTAGGTAATACAATTTGTTAATTATTGACACTATTTTTCATATAATATGCTATATAAACGCCCACAAAAAGGAGGCGGGGTTCAAAAATAAATTTTTATGATTTTCTGGCTCCAGGGTAAAGACCTTGAACCTTCTTTGACATAAAAATGTTTCATTTGCTTAACAAATTTACAAAAAAAATTGTAAAAATGTGTAGTTTTTCAGGGGTTGGCTTAGTTCTTCTTAGGGGAATTTTTTTCCCCCTGGTCCGACTTGGCCCATTTACGAACTGCCCTATCCTTCAAGATATATATGTACCAAATTTCAAGGGTCTAGCTCTTTTCGTTTAGACTGAATCGTGTTCATACAGACAGGCGAATGGACGGACGGCCGGACGTATGGACAGACGGACATAGCTATATCGTCTTAGATTTCATCACTGATCAAGAATATATATACTTTTTTGGATCTTAGAGGGATATTTTACTATGTTACACACAGAATAAACCCATATTTCACTCTGAAAGTTAAAAAAATTAAAATGTTCAACTTTGACCTCGAATTCCTTAAAAAGTCCTCAATCAATTTTAATATAATTGAAAGCTGAACTAAATATCTATCCATTAAAAAAAAATTATTTCAATATTTTGATCGGTTCAAAAGTTACAGAATTTTGGCCAACGAAAAACGATTTTCAGCCACTGTGCGGTGCTGGCATGCTGGCGTTTGCTCCGGCTATAGCTCGCCGTCTTGGGCTGGTCTGCCTGGTTTACCACACAAAAAAAAAAATCATGCCAGAATTAAATCAATAAAAAAATAAATATTATGGAGCCTGAAGCAAGTCTGAATCCTCCCTGTTCACACACCTGTATCACCTTCTAGCTGGTGTTGTAGCCAGGCAATAACCGTCCCCACTAGAGATGATACTAAAACTTCACCGTGACATCTCTGAGCACATTCTGATGTCCCAGTAACGCCCTCTTGCAACTCGCTACCCTACATACCGCATGACAATCTTAGCACTTTATCTTAATAAAAGATTTTATTTTCATACTAAAAATGGGTACATTTTAAAGATTTATTAAATATGAAATTATAAATAGGCGTGGTTAACCATATACCATGGAACAAATGGGAATAAATTTCAATAAGTTATTTATTTAAACCACAAAAAAAAATGTATAAATTTAATGCATTAAAATAATTGTAAAATTTCAAAAAAACAAACTTTGAAAGAATTCAAAATAAAAGCAAGATTAAAAATAAAGATCAAAATTGAAATAAATATAAAATTTAAAATAAAGGCAAAATTTGTTCTTCCTTTAAGGCAATCAGACTAAAAACTACATGGTTTTCTTTTAAGATGGCGATTACAAAGTAAAATTAATAAATATGTGATATTAAAAAGTAATCTTTTTCAAGATGGCGGCCTCTTGCCCTTAGATTTATTTGCAGGTACCCGGGATTTAATTCTGGCTGGAACAGCGGCTCTACGGGAATGCCTGTCCGTTCGTTGTTGGTCGTTCTTGGTCAGTTGGTTATAGGTAAGTACACTTAAATGTGTGGGTCTTAACTTTATATATATATATATATATATTTCACGATGGTTTCCCTTTTTTTTCTAGATTAAGGAAGACATGTTTAATTATGGGCAACTTTTCCCTACCGCGATTTCGAAACAACAGGCCTGAGCTCAATCCTATACCCGCGCACTCTAATCCGAATTACTCAGAGGACTGAATTTTCTTGATGGGCGAAGTAAACAAATGTTTTCCCTAAGGACCAAAATTAATATATATACTAATTCAACGTTTGTTATAGGTCCAGTGGTCGTCTGTAGGATCTGTCAAAGGTCTGTGGCAAAATACCTGGCACTGCCGGGTGGCAATGCGTGATGATGCTGTTGGAGAAGATGGTCCCTCGGTGGATGTGACGGGCGCTGGTTTTTTTTTATTTACAGGTAAGTTTTCACTTTTTATAATTTATTCGACGGCCACTTGTCACACCTTCACTCCAAACCAAAAAGAAATACATTTTATTTTTAGCTACCCAAGAAACCTCTGGATCACCAGAATTGTGTCAGCAATTCATAATAATGTATTGGCCTAAACTTGCCTGTGGCTCTTCTTCTTCCCCTTTTCTATCATGCATGCTGAAGACTCACAGCTGACCGTACTGCGTTATCAAAATATTTTACAGGGCACACACGACAAACCCCACCATTCCGGGAGTCCACTAGTGGATCCAGGATGGGAGGAAAAAAATTGCCTAAGTCAAAAATATTTTTCTTTCTAAAATATACGGTGTGGCCACTCTAAGACAGAATTGATTGTAAGGGAAGACTTGGTAGCACTTGTGCAATGAGTTAAAGGTAGCTAGGCGAATTCGCCTTGAATGGTATATTATAGTACGCGTGGTTAATGCAAAAATGTAAGTGCAAAGCACAGATAACTAACCAGATCCGAAACGAAAAATTCAGTGTGGCCAGATTCCAGCTTTCGTTAGAGAGGGATAGTAACAGTTCTTGCTTTTTTGATATAACTACCTCTTTCTGATTATAGCTGGAATTTGACATTTTATTTATTTAAAAAATTGTAAAGATATTGTGTCTAAAGTGTTATAGATTATCAATTAAAGTGATTAAATCATTGTAATGTTGATAATAAATCTAAAATTAAAGTTATTAATTTTATTTGAAGATTTTTTTGTCTTAAAACCATATGGAATAAGGGTTGAAAAATCAACCACAACAACAAAGCAAAAAATCTAACGAACGATGTAAGTTGAACAAAGTTGTTTTTAATGTAAATTAGATTTTAATGAAATTATCTGGTTTCTTTCAGGAGTCGCCGCTGCATAATGGGTTGTGCCGAAGGAGAGAAGCTGCACCAGCTCCCGAAAAATCCGGTCAAGTAAATTTGTATATAAGTTTCATTAGTGACATGCTTGCGGCAGGTTTTGTACATTGGAGGAACTGTGTTCCTTTTCATTGTACAAAATCTTATTTAATTTAGTTTGATTCCTAGATAGTTGGAATTGTAAGTTTGATGAGATTTTATCTTAGCAAACATATACATATGACAGTGTTTCTCCCAATTTGAAAAATTTAAGGGATTTTAAAATAAAAAAGTGCGTGTGTTAATAAGTGTTTTAAACAGATAAGAAAACAAGTGCAAAATGACTAAAAAAATATGTAATAAAATAGTGAAAGTATAAATTTAACTGAAAATACAGAAAGAATATTAATTGTTGTACAAGAATATGAAAGCTCCAACATAATTCAACAAGCAAAATATGTGCAATCAATCATATGAATTTTTGGAATACCAGCTGCAACAGTGGATATGGAATATCTTTAACCTGTGAAAGTTTTTCAATAAAAAATATATTTTACTCAATGACAGGAACTCTGCAATACCTTCCTACAACAGTGGTTAAGGATTATTTTAAAATTGTTTGCAATACCTGCTGCAACAGTGGATAAGGATTATTTTTAAATTTTTTGTTGGATGTTTTTTTTATTTTTTTAAATGTGTAATTTATATTGTAGTTAATTTTTGGTGTAAGTTTTTTATTTTAATTACAATATATTTTGAATTGATTTTAATAAGAAATTTGTTTGGATTAAAGGTGGTATTGGGTTTCAAATTGAATTTTTAATTTTGTCTACATTTATTATTGTTTCATTATTTGTTATTGTTTTATCATTCATATTGAATTTTTTACTTATTTTATTTTATTACTTGTTACTGTTTTGTTATTATTAATGGCTAGTATGTTGAACTCTTTACCTAGCTTTTTATTTTATTTTTGTTAATGTTATTTAATTAAATACTAATACAACATTTACATAACATTACACATACAAAAATATACACATCTTTTTTATCTTTATATCTAAAATGCGTGTATTTGTAGGCAAAACACATAATACGAAACCTGCAGCCCACAGAAAACATCCATAAACAAAAATTTTGTACGTATTTAGTATCCCAGCATACACGTGTATTTTAATTGTGTTGTAGGTTTAAAAGTTACATTTTAACGTTGTTTGCTGGGATGGCATCTAGGATAGTTTGAAAAAGTCAAACAAAAATCCAGAAGTAAGTGTAGCGAACATTTAGAGCTTCCCCTTACTTAAGATCGTCATGCGAGGTGATACTGATTTTAACAAAACATGACGGATCTATCCCAGATACGGTCGAAAAAAAATCAACTGCTGAAGTTCAGCAAATTCAGTAGTCTAAAAGAGAAATAAGATCGTACTCTTCCAGTCTTCAAATATTTTTTGTTTTTAATTACTGAAAACTGGAAGTAAATCGATGAAATTATGTTTTTTTAAAATAAAGGTATATTAAAATTTTCTTTTTTATATTTTAACACAGATTGTAGCGATGCATTGCTAATTGCCCTGAGATGGAAATCAATAATTGCTGAAATTATTTTAAAACTGCTAAATTAAACATAAAATTTTGCTTATTATAAATTGTTTCTTTTTTTTATTATATACTTATATAAAAACCGTAAAAGTTATCATTAAAGTTAAAAAATATTATAACAAAAACTGTATGTTTTTTCTTTATATAAGATTTTTGAAATACAAAAGTATGTATTATTATTATTGATTAAAATTTTCACTTTTATTCACATCTTTGGAATCTGTTAATTTAGTGGCTAAAGCATATTTATATGTTAAATAAAGGTGGAATAAAGGCCAACAGCAGATTTTTTTGAACTTCTGATTTTTTAGATGACTTCACAGTGGGTGTAACGGTCGCCATCGGTTTTATATTGGCATTGTTCTAGATTTTCTTGGCCGTTTTTGCTTTAGGTTCTGGAGTTCATATACCTTAAAAAATATAAAAACACAAATATTAGTTTTGCTGCAGTAACCTAGAATATTATAACTAACTTACCTTCTGGCGTATTTTTTTTTCTTTGCTAGTGGGGCATTCATCGAGTTTAGCGAATCACCAACGTCATCAATGTAACGTTTCACTTTTATTTTCCGTCCACTTCGACTAACAGGTTCTGTTAGATCTGTACCAAGTGGGACAGACGAGACGACATCTGTTCTTTTCCTCTATATCTTTCCCCTACAGCTTCGTTAACCTTTTTAACACTTTCTTCCTTTATATCCATTACCTGTGGTTCGTAAACCGTAGTATTATTGATGACACTTTCATCCACAGTACTTTTCAAAGCTTCTTCAGTTTGAGAAATTTCTGTACCTTCAGGCACTACATTTGGCAAATCAATAGGCGCTGAATCTTCGCCATTGGCAGCATCATCTATTTGATCAATGGCCTCTCGAAAATTATTCCGTTTCATATTTTTCTTTGTTTTCAACAGAAAGAGGTCTTTCACCTTAGTATTGGCAGTCTCACCGGTTCCATAGAAATATACATTATATTTTTTGTTGCTGTACTTTGGCAAAAACCAAATCCTAAAATACAAAAAATTTGGTATAAACACGTTTAATGGCCAATTGTTTTACTTACCAATAAAACCACGCAAGCTGTTTTGACTTTTGTTTGCGGAGCCTCCAATGGAATTGTAGTACAACCTGAAATTATAAGGGAAAACATTATTTTTTTAGTTGTTCCTATACACTGTAATATTATAAAAACATTTTATAATTTTTGATAAATTTCTTTTACTGATATTTATACTTTTTTAATTTTTCTTAAAAAACTAAATTTTTACCCCAATTTTGTTATACATTTTTTGATTGATTAAATAAACACATATGTTTGCAATAGGTATGTGTAGCGGCTTCTTCCAACTCATTGCTTTCAGCGTTTTTGAATATTTTATTATTCACTTAAACGAAAGCTGGAAGAAAATATGATAACACACTTTTTTAAACGTCACTAGTGAGTTATCTGGTTATTTATCCGTGGTGCAAAGTATGGAAAAAATATAATTAAAAGTTAATTGTTTTTTGAAAATGACTAATATGTTTCTGTTTTTTCAGGATGTACCACAAAAATTTAAAAAAGGAACTATTATAGCAGGAACAAGGTAAGCAAAACGTTTAAAAAAAATTCATTCATTAATATGTGAAATAATTGCCGCACAACTCTAGGCCGATTTTGGTGGCGGCGGTAATATCCGGCGTGGCGGCTACCGTATAATTTTTCTCAAGGTAAGTAAGTTTGTTTTTTAATAATTTAAATTGACTTAATTTCCTTTATTTTCAGATGGTGCAAAACTAGGAGACTAATGATGACCACATTCTGGATAAAAAGGTAAGTGTGTGCTTATATACAGTGTCAAAAAAAGGAAGCATCTAAAGAGAAAAAAAACGTAAGCGCCAAAGTTAAAAAAAATTTTAAGTGAACTGCGGCATAATTGTTCGTTAAAAAGGAATACTTCAAAAATACTGTTTAAAGAAAAGTAGATTCACATCAAACGAAAAGTAATGAGTCCAAAAAAAACCTAAAAGTTTTTAAACTGTAATCTAAGGTGCAGTAAAATTCACCAAAAGGCATATAACAAATTTTTCAGAATTCAGGAGTCTTGGAACATTTTAACCCGGCATGCCAATACATACATATATAATATAACTGTTTGAATTTATTGTAAAACAAAATTAACGACTTTACTTTTTTTACAGGTCACCGAAACTAAAGAATCAACAGAAAGCACCTTACAAGCGACTGCCACTGCAGGAAGAACTGTGAAATACGTAAGTAGATAAAAAAATTATACATTTTGTAACTAAAAATATGACTTACTAAGACCCTTGGGGTAGAAAAGGCAGGACTAAATCCACCGAAGTGTTCAATGCTACCGCCTGAAACCTTCGGCGGAAGATACCTTCTGCAGTTTCTACCAAAGACTAAAAAGAAAAGCTAAAGTCGTTATTAAAAACAACGGTCATACAAAGTTATTGGTGAAATCACAATGTTCTATAAGACGGAAATCTATGATCGAAGAGGCGAAGAGGAAAAGGCATACCAAATAAATCGTTGACCAACTTAAATTTTAACTCAGATAAACCTACATTTGAAAATTTTGATAACTATCCCTATCTTTTTAAAATAAAAAAAAAAAAAAAAACAAAAATATAATAAAGAAAAACAAAAAAATTTTTACATATATAGAATATCTATGTATACTGCCAGAAGAAAACTAATCGGTTTAAAAAAAATCTCCAGCTACATCTATTAGCTCAAATAAAATGTGGCAAAATAAGCGGGTTCTTAGTCAAAGCGTTCTTGAGGCGATCAAACGCGACTTTAGCTTCCTCCGAAAACTTGAATTGCTTCCCCTTCTTAAGCGTTTCAAGGATTGGAGCTACAATGGTGGAATAGTCTGGTATAAATTTTCTATACCAGCCTATTGCCTCCATGAAGCTCCGAACCTGCTTAGCTGTTTTAGGGTAGGCAAAACGAGTAATCGTTTCTACTTTAGCCGGATCAGGTTTTAGTTTGCCACCGCCCACAATATAACCTAGATATCGTAGTTCTTTGAAGCAGAATTTAGATTTTGCCACATTAGTGGTCAATCTTGCTACTTCTAGACTCCTAGCTACCCGTGTCAACAAATCTAAGTGCGTCGCAAAGTCTGGAGACACTATCAAAAGATCGTCCAAATAGACGAAAACTCTTTCACGAAGAGTCGCGGGAATCACTTAATCCATTAAACGGCATAATCTTTGGGCTGCGTTACACAACCCAAAAAGCATGACCGTAAAATGGTAAAGTGGTCGCCCTGGTACCGTAAAAGCAGTTTTCTCGCTACTGGACGGATCTAGTGGAATCTGCCAGAATGCGTCCTTTAGATCAACACTAGAAATGAATATCGTGTCTTCTAAGCGGCTAAGCAACCCCTCAATGTGTGGGAGAGGATAGGCATCCTTGCTGTTAGCGCATTGAGTTTTCGAGCGTCCAAGCACAACCGATTCTTTTCGCCCTTTCGGACCAAAGTAACCGGATGGCTCCATGGACTCTCGCTGAGCTCAATGACGCCTAGGTCAAGCATCCTATCAAGCTCTGCAAACATTAGTTTTTATACCGCCGGAGAGACAGGATAGTGACGATCTTTTACTGGATTTGCGTCACGGATATCTATGTGGTGAGTTTCTAAATGTGTTTTTCCTAGGCCTTTTTTACTGTAGCAGGGAAATATCGATATGACGAAATCTAATTTCCGTCGCTGTTCCGCTGTTAAAGCATGGGTTACGACATCTAGGCTACTTTCAGTCTCTTCAACGAGACTAATTCCATTTGTCGTAAGACTTTCTACGTTTGCAAAAAATTTAAAAACCTTCATAAAATCGATCCCCAAGAACAACTCACGACTCAGAGTAGGCACTAAATAAAATGTTATGACCTGCGCTGTTTGACCAAACGCCACCTCCGCACGTACGCGACCGACAATGTTGTGCACTGTGCCATCAGCTGTCTTGATAATAGTAGAAAAATCGTGGACTTTAAGCCCCACCTTTTCTACAAAATCAAGACAGTTGCGACCTAAGCATGTTACTGTGGCACCGCTGTCTAGCAGCCCTTCACTTTCGTGGCCACCTAAATTAATGCGAGTGTAAAGACGCGAGTCTATGCCCTCAAATAGGGATGCCGCCGAAATCTCGTGCCGTAACTTCTTGCGTATTCGATATCTTTCCCGCGCTTTTCTTATTTTATTCGATACTACCCCGAAAATTCTACGCTTAGCCTCGTTGTATGCTCTAAGTCTAACATGCAGCGGCTTGAGCTCTCTAAGATGGGGCTCACGTTTTAAGTTTAATTCTTTTACATCCATTTGCTGACTGGTAACTGGGTCTAAACTTTCGTTGACCTCGCCTCCCCAGCACGAGACGGATTTCAAGACCAGCTTCTCTGGCACTTTGGGGCAACAACATTGTCCCAACCACACCTAAAACAAAATACTCTAAAAACTGGCTCTGGACTATCTACAAAACTATGGCCGACAACTTTACAATTTCAGCAGGTGTAATTACTTGTCGACCGAATAGCATCTACCTCAAACTCGACCGAGTCGTCCAAATCATTTTCAGGGCAAGAAATTTCATTCACCCTTTCGGTGAAGTTTGGGCGCTGCTGGTATAGCTGTCGCTGGTTAGCTAGCTAATTTTCCGCCCGCTTCACTTCGCGATAAAATTCCGATAAAGTTCTCAACGTAACAGCCAACATCATCTGTGCTAAGGCCGGTTTTAAATTCCCTCTCATTATCTCAACCAGCTGCACTTCGTCATATGGATTCTCTTGTTGGTTGCGCAGCCTGATCACCGAATTATTAGTCTTCGAATGACTCCTGGGGCAATTGCCGGCGATTTAGAATTTTCATTTGCACCTGATACTCTTTCTCGAAGCGGCGATATTGAGTCAGGAGAGCTTTTTCTAGTTCTGCCTAGGTGTTTATACGCACAATATTTCGGTAATCCCAGTACCAGTCAAGGGCAGGGCCATCTAGCAAAAGGTGGAAACTTCCTTAAATCTCCATATCGGAGTAATTGTAGTCTCGCCTCAGAGCTCCTACGTGAAAAATAAATTCTTGCACATTCATGGACTTACTTGTGCCATCGAATTTCAGTCCCCATTTGTCCAACGGCTCGTTTTGGATTGGCATCGACATGACCAGATAGCCTGGTTGTTGTGGGTGGTAAGCTGGTACAGACCAAGCATCCTGTGGATGGCTAGGCTGTGAGTTTTCTGGTCGATTAGAACTACTACCAACGTTTGGCCTACTTGCCTGAGGCAAATGCAGTACCTGCTGTTGTTGATTTTGTGTTGGCTGCTGGCTGAGAGGCAAAAAATTTGGCTGCTGCAATCCGTAGTGTTGTTGCTGGTATGGCGTTTGAAACTGATGTTGTGAAAAGCTTGGCGGTTGTAAGACCTGCTGTTGCTGATACGGTATTTGATTTCGCTGTGGTTGCTGGTTACCCAATAGAGGATTTCGTGGCTGTACCATGGCTTGCTGTTGATTTTGATATCCTGTGGGTGATCGTTGTGGCTGTTGTGTATTCTGTTGCCGTAAACAACATGTAAATTTTGAATATTTTCGCCTGCAGGCTCATGATGCGGTGCTGGTACCAATGGTGGTGGTTGGTGTATCTCAGTCGATGCCTGAAGCAAAATAAAGCTTTTGGTATCTCCCGATGATTCAGAAACCGAAGCTTGAACTTGTTCTGGCCTTGCAGGCGGCAGCTGATTCATAACAGTCTGTGAAGTCATGACTCCCTTTATCTCCACTAGAGCTTGCTGGATCTTGTCATTGACCTCTCTCATAAGACGCGCTTGGCATAGGTCAACAGATGCCTCGACAAACTGCTGAATATTACTCATATTGAATGTTTCAGTGTTGGGGTTATCTACGCTACCTTCACGTACCTCTCGACGTATATTTTGAGCGGTCATACTCAAAAACGTGGGTGATACCACTGTTTGCTCAGAACTATCGCTGCTTATCGAAACATTTGGTGAGTCTGATGTGGCAAAAGTTGTTGTTGTAGTTGTCGTTGTGGCTGTGCTGGATGACGTATTTGTTTGGGTTGTTGTGGAAGACGCAGTAGTTCTACCAGCAGCACCATCGCTGGTAGTTGGCATATTATTGTCATCAGACAACATTTTTCTGGCTCGACGAGTTAATACCATTAACAACAATTGAATAATAATAAAAAAGGTCAAAGAAAAACAAAACGAAAGAAAAGAAAACAATCTAATGGAAATTGCTTTCTATAAGTAGAAAGTAATAAACGATGCCTAAAGCAAGGAAAAACTTTAGGTCGATAAAACTAAATTATGCAAATATGCAAAAAAAAAACTCTTAAAGCAGAAATACAAGGTAGGATAAAAAGAAAATAAAAATAAAATTCAATAAAATAAAAAAACGAAACCGACTTAAAATAATCCAGTTTTGGAAATGAAAAACAAAAAACCAAGATATGCGTAAAATAAATGAAGAAATAGCCCCAAGGCAAATAAAAATACCTAATGGAAATAAAAAGTAAAAAAAAAAAACCTATTAAAATTGGTTTAAGCAAATAGGAAAAAAAAATAATAAATAAAAAATAACGAAAAGGATTTCTACACCAAACTCCTAATGTAGATGAAAACAAACTAAACCTTTTCTAATTCTTTCCAAAATTAAAAAAGTCTAAAAAAAAAAAAAAATTAGACGTTATTTTAAGTATGCGGCAGTATGCGGGTAACTACTCGTAAAGTTGCAAGGCAAGTATTATCTGTGATACACTTCAAGTGTGTGGATTTCTTTTTTAAAAAGTGATTTTAATTAGCTTTTCATGAGATTTTCGAAAGGCGACTTTGAAAAGGAAAAAGGTGAAATTGACAGAACAGCGGGATATGCAGGATATGAACTATCAACAAGAAGGGATAAAAAAACGATGCAGCGATAAGGTTGAAATAATAACTCATAACCTTACGGGCTCGCCCCTTTTTTTGCGTTCAGTCTAGCCTGAAGATAAATTCAGGACAACATGTATATCGTTCCCAACTATTCTTGAGTTTATTGTATAAAAAGTTATTATGGAATCTGTACCATTTCCTTTCAACCCGAGCAATTAAAAATCTAATTCGACATAACCTTTAATGTCTTGACTATTTAAGCCTCAAATTGACTGCAAATGATCGAGACTGAATGAATCTTTAAGTCCTCATGATCATATTTCCCACACACAATGTCGCAGCGCGAACCGAGGCAGTAAGCCTAGGGGTATCGGGACTTACACAAGTGTGAGAAACATGCGCCATGAAGCTTTAAAAAAACCACTAAAGTTTTGAGAAATTAACAGAAACTACAATCTTAGTATGTAAATTACATTTTGGAAGACGTAGCATGATTAGGGACTCTCTGAATAACCTAACCGACATACGATCTTAACAAAATGAATAAATAAAAAGAAAAACTCATAAATGAACTCGCGCCTTTCAGGACTTACTTCGGGCCCCACGTTGGGCGCCATTTTTGTAGTGGCGTTTGTGAAAATAAAAAATTGAAACCAAAATTAAAGTGACCAGATAGTTGGCGGCGCTGGCGTGCTGGCGTTTGCTCCGGCTATAGCTCGCCGTCTTGGGCTGGTTCTTGCCAACTGGTCTGCCTAGTTTACCACACAAAAAAAAAATCATGCCAGACTTAAATCAATAAAAAAATAAATATTATGGAGCCCGAAGCAAGTTTGAATCCTCCCTGTTCACACACCTGTATCACCTTCTGGCTGTTGTTGTAGCCAGGCAATAACCCTCCCCACTAAAGATACTAAAACCTCACCGTGACATTTCTGAGCACATTTTGATGTCCCTGTAACGCCCTCTTGCAACTCGCTACCCTACTTACCGCATGACAATCAACTTAGCACTTCATCTTAATAAAAGATTTTATTTTCATACTAAAAATGGGTACATTTTAAAGATTTATTAAATATGAAATTATAAATAGACGTGGTTAACCATATACCATGGAACAAATGGAAATAAATTTCAATAAGTTTAAATACATACCAAAAAAAAAATGTATAAATTTAATGCATTAAAATAATTGTAAAATTTCAAAAAAAACAAACTTTGAAAGAATTCAAAATAAAAGCAAGATTAAAAATATCAATATTGAAATAAATATAAAATTTATAATAAAGCCAAAATTTATTCTTCCTTTAAGGCAATCAGACTAAAAACTACATGGTTTTCTTTTAAGATGGCGATTACAAAGTAAAATTAATAAATATGTGATATTAAAAAGTAATCTTTTTCAAGATGGCGGCTTCTTGCCTCTTGGTCAATTGGTTATAGGTAAGTTCACTTAAATGTATGGGTCTTAACTTTATATATATATATATATATATATATATATATATATATATATATATATATATGTATATATATATATATATATATATATATATATATATATATATATATATATATATATATATATATATATATATATATTTCACTTTGGTTTTCCTTTTTTTTCTAGATTAAGGAAGACATGTTTAATTATGGGCAACTTTTCCCTACCGCGATTGCGCAATAACAGGCCTGAGCTCAATCCTATATCCGCGCACTCTAATCCGAATTACTCAGAGGACTGAATTTTCTTGATAGGCGAAGGTAAACAAATGTTTTCCCTTAAGACCAAAATTAATATATATACTAATTCAACGTTTGTTATAGGTCTAGTGGTCGTCTGTAGGATCTGTCAAAGGTCTGTGGCAAAATACCTGGCACTGCCGGGTGGCAATGCGTGATGATGCTGTTGGAGAAGATGGTCCCTCGGTGGATGTGACGGGCGCAGTGTGGCGTGCCGATTATTTTTAAATTATTTTCTTGCTTGTTTCGAGTTTACGTTTTCTTCTCTTTAGTGGAGAATTATTTTTTTTATATTTCAATAACTTAATTTAGTGTAGTATTTATACTTTTATAGTTTTTATTTTGTTTTTTAATTTTTATCTTTTGTGAAACTCATAGTTTAAAACAATAAAGCGTATATTTATTAATCCACCCCTATTATTTTAGTATATTTGTTATGCTGTTTTTTTTTTTTTTTTGGTTTACAGGTAAGTTTTCACTTCTTATAATTTATTCGACGGCCACTTGTCACATCTTCACTCCAAACCAAAAAGAAAGACATTTTATTTTTAGCTACCCAAGAAACCTCTGGTTCGCCATGACCATACCCCCATTTTAAAATTGTGTCAGCAATTCATAATAATGTATTGGCCTAAACTTGCCTGTGGCTCTTCTTCTTCCCCTTTTCTATCATGCATGCTGAAGACTCACAGCTGACCGTACTGCGTTATCAAAATATTTTACAGGGCGCACGCGACAAATTGTAGATAAGTTTTAAAGCTCTATTTTGTACTCTCTGCAAGGATTTCAGGTCAGAGCTATTTTTACTGCCATACAGTTAAGGAAAAAACTCTACATACACCCTATTATTTTGAACTTCTAGAGAACTAGTGATAATATTAAACATAATTTTGATGTCAATATTTACGACATCAATATTTAAAAATGTTGAAAGAAAAAAAGTTTGAATATATTGATAATTTAAAAACTATTGGCGATAAACATAAAAATCCGTGGGAAAAAAGTCTACATACAGTATTGGCAACTGTTAAAATGAAGAAGATAAAGGAAAAAAAAACCGTTAGTTTTTTTGACTTGCTTTATTTTTCAAACATTACAATCAATTAAATTGTGAAAGCGATTTGTAAAACAAGTGTTTACTTTAAAAATGGTTAATAGAAGAGAAATACAACAATCAGTTCGAAATTTGGTGGTTAACACACCAACAGTACTGAAAACAAGCCACGTTCTGGAAGACCGAAGAAGCTTTCAAGACGCGATGTTAGTAGTGTCCTTAAAGAAGTACAAAAAGACCCAAAAATAAGTGCCCCACAATTAGCCGAACACCTTGCAAGATGTTCGAATATTACTGTTTCATCAAGAACAGTAATAAACGTTTTGCATGATAGCGGCTTTAAAAGTAGAACAGCACGCAAAAAGCTATTTATTTCAGCCAAGAATCGTCAACTTCGTTTGGACTTTGCTAAGGCACATTTACAGAAAGGTTTGGATTTTTGGAAAAAAAATTTTATTTACCGATGAAAGTAAGTATAATATTTTCGGGAATGACGGTCGAAACAAGGTTTGGCGAAAACCGAACACTGCACTTGATCCCAAAAATATTATACCTACTGTGAAACATGGTGGAGGCAGTGTTATGGTGTGGGGAGCTATGGCGGCATCTGGAGTTGGTCGATTGGTCTTTATTGAAGGCGTTATGGACAGATATAAGTATAAGACAATATTAGAACAAAATTTGAAACCATCTGTGGAAAGCTTGGGCCTGGGAAACCAATGGATTTTCCAACAAGACAATGATCCCAAGCATACTGCGCATATTGTTCGAGACTGGCTCCTTTATCATGCACCAAGGCAGCTCAATACACCTCCCCAGTCACCAGACCTCAATCCAATTGAGCATATTTGGGACGTTTTGGAAAAATCTGTGCGCAAACATGATATCAGAAATCGTGAAACCCTGAAAACTGCCCTAACTCGCGCATGGTCGGAAATTGCGCCCAGTATTACGGAGAATTTGGTGATGTCTATGCCACGTCGTCTTCAGGCGGTTATTGAAGCCCAAGGTGGTCCTACAAAATATTAAAAATATATTGTTTTCTTTTATTTATTTAAAAGAAATTAAATATTGTATTCGATTTTTAAGACTGTATGTAGAGTTTTTTCTCATGAATTTTTATTGTTTTTGTTATTTCTGTTATTGTTATGCGTTTGAGTTAGCTTTTTGTTTTGTAAATAAACTTTGTTTTTGGTACTTTAAATATTAATGCAAACGCTTTATTAATTTGCCTTACGAATATCTTAAAAACACAAAATAGGAGGGTGTATGTAGAGTTTTTTCCTTAACTGTATATTATTAACATGTAATTTATGTGACTCTGTATCAATGCTTGATAAAGAAGTAAATTCGTTTGCTGATCAAATTTATTTTTAAACTTATATAAAAATCCCACAGCTGGTGATATTTTTGATTTTAGCTCCTGAATATGTAGATTCCATGATAAATTTCTTTGTAACTTTAATTCCAAATACTTAACTGACTGACTTTTGTATATTTCTTGTCCGTTTACAAATATACTTAAGCTCCCAGCGTCATTAGTTGCGCGAGGTTTAAATCTTACAAGTTTGGTCTTATTTGTGTTGATAACCAATTTATTCAGGCTAGAGTATTCAAATATCAAGACGCGTCTCTTTCCATATGAGGTTTTAAGGCTACTTCATGTTTATAAGTATAAAAAAGTGAAATGTCATTAGCGTACATATACAGCTTTCCACGAAGTTGAAGATTCTTAATGTCATTGATATATAAAACGAATTAAAGTGGATCCAAAAAACTACCTTAAGGCACACCATCTTCTACCACACCAATAAAACTTTTGCAACCATTTAACTCTACATATTGTTTTCTGTTGTATAAATAACTTTTGAAGAGACTTAATTCTTCATCCATTATACCATAGTATTTCAGTTTATAAATTAATATTTCATGATCCACGAGATCAAAAGCTTTCGAAAAGTCATAGAATATGCCCGCTACTTCACTAAATCCTTGATTCAATTCATGACACATATTACTTATAACATTTACCACAGCATTTTCCGTTTCTAAATCCGAATTGACAATCATAGAGCATTTTATTGTTTTCCAGATATGTATTAAGTTGCTGATGTATCAGTTTTTCAAAAATTTTGTCAATGACAGATAGCAAAGCTGTAGGTCTATACTTATCCTCTACTTTAGCATTAATTTCCTTTGGTATTGGTACAATTTTTGAGATTTTAAAAACAGCAGGATATTGTGAAGTACTAATATGTGTTTAATATACTCAATAAATACGGTTAAATTTCCTGTCTACATTCTTTAAATAATCTTGGAGATAGATTATCGTGACCAGGGCTTTTGTTAATCGAGAGTTCAGACATTATCAATAAGATTTCTTCAATTGTTGAGTATTGGATTTTCAACTCAATTATGACGTTGAAGAATACGAAGACTATTACACGAATCTGTCGAAAAGCTAATTATTTGTTGCTTTATAGTTCTGGGTGCTTGAATAAAGTACTGATTAAATAAATTACACACGGTGGTATCATCCATAATCAGACGTCCATCGGAGTTAATTAAACTCACTTGCTTCTTTTTGTTTCGGCCCAAACTCTCATTCAGAAACCTCCAGCTTTTTTTGGATCATGTTGAATTTTGCTAATATTATCACTATAATAGTTGTTCATTGACTCTTGACAAGCTTTTTTAATCACCTTGCTTATTCTGCTTAATTTGTTTTGTATTTCCAAATTATTACGATTTTTTCTTCTTTGCTTTAGCAGTTTGTGTTTAAATAATATTAAGCTTTGTAAAATATCATTTACCCATGGTGCAATCTCATTTTTTAATGCCTTCTTCCTCTTAATCTCCGTAGTAGAACTCTTACAAGCTGACAAAAGGCATTCAAATAATCTGGTAGTATCAGCTGATGGGTCACCGGTGTTACTGATAAATACATCATTTTGCAGGACTTCTCTAAACTTGAAATAATCACAACGCTTCTGAATTATTTCAAAATTTTAGGGCTATGAACATTACTTTTTATTAAGCATGTTATCATGTTATGATCTGGTAAGTCACATTCAGTGCAGCTAACAAAAAAGAGATTTGAGATATTGCTGTAAACATTATCAATACACGTCCCAGATGTAGATCTTGTTATTAGGTTACGACAGTTCTTAAAATCGTAATTTGAAAGTAAAATGGAAAACTCAACAGATTGTGTTTTATCTAAAAAATCAACATTAGAGTCACCGACTATTATACACGACTCTCTACCATATACTCGTAAGTTCAGCATATTTTCAACGAGATTATAAAAAGTATTTGTGTCACATTTCTGAGATCTATAGAATGAGATGATCTTTACTGGTTTTCCATTCATTTTGTAGTTTTCTAAAGTTACAACAATCATTTCACAAAACATCTTACTTTCGCAAGCATTTACAGTACCTCCATAATTATCTGCTCTGCAGCAATGTATGCAATGATACCCTGGAATACCATAAATTTGAACTAAATCAGAACTAAACCATGTCTCCTGAATCGCAATTACGTTAGGAAGTTGTGGAAAATTATTGATTATTGTTTTAAATTTATTAAATTTACTTATGGACGAGATGCTTCTAACATTCACAGATAAAACATTGAAGTGAGAAATTTTAAAATTTTTTACAAAGCTTATATAATCATCATGTTTAGAAAAATATTGATTATCCATCATTAATAAAAAAAGGTTTGTTAAAATATCTATAAGAATCACAATACTTGAGTTTTTAAGCAGGAGATAAAAACGCAGCAGCATTATCATCACCATCAGATTCATCAACATTTACAGCAGCTTGATTTATTGATCTACGTTTGGTTCTTGTAGTTGCAGCACCTGTCATAATTTCATCAACGTCATTTTCGGATCTAATTAGTTTCGTTGTTGTTATTTCACTCTTTTTTGTATAAACTCTAGAGCCCTTCGTGTAGACAAAAGCGTAACCAATGGTTTTCAAGATTTTGGCATAGTTGAAAAGACTGAGTGTTTCTCTGCTAAGATAGTCATTTATGTAGATTGTTTTGGTTTCATCATTTCTTTATGCTTAGATTTTGGCATCATGAGATTTTCTTTATTGTTTTTGTTGCAAAATTTAGCCACTAAAGCTTTTTCTTTTCTGAAAATATATCAAACTTTATTTTAGTTATACATATCAGCACGCCAAAGTTTTCTTTACGTATCCCCAAACTTTTGTTTTTTGAGAAATTAGGTTCAAAATTTCATAACTACATACAATTACATTATATAAAATAAAAAGAATTTTTATATCTTAAAAACCATAAGAGATAGAGACCCGTGGACTGCACTGATCGATAGATCTTTAAAATTTACTACTTTTATGGGTTTTGTATACGTGAAGATAACTTTGGAACAACGATATGTGTGCTGCTTATGTTTGTAAATAATCACCTATATCTTGTGGTCATATTATGTATTTTACTTTTAATCTCCAGCACACTTGCTTCACAGCCATGCTTTTGGATCTGGCACTTCATGTCTTCGTATACACCTGTTCCTACGCGCACCTTTCAGCTCACGTATGTGCTTAAACCAAACTTCCACCAGCAAATCTTCTTCTTGAGCTGTTCAATGCTTTTTTTTTAATTTTTCCAACAGATATGGAAAATATTTGGTGCACAATTGTTTGGTGATTATTAATAAACAGATAAAATGTTGATTTGTTTTTAAAACAAATCAATTTCTGTCACACACTTTAAAATTGTTGTTTTTTTCACTAGCATTAACTTTTCATTTTTAACAAGCAGCCTTAAAAAAAAAATGTTCAGTAAATTACCAAAACCCAAAATTCCACTGAACGTGTTTTAAGACACTACACGAACCCTGCCTTTTATGTTTTTTAAATGAATTAAAATCTTAAACGCGTTCTTTTTTTGTGTTTTCATAGCGAGTCAATGTATGGGAAAACACGAAAGATTAACGTGTTTCACTGCTAAAACGCTCAAACGCTGTTTAAACACCATAGTGTGAATTTAGTATAAAATTGATAAATGCTTCATGACTGTTTCATATTTAATAGAGCGATTTTGCTTTAAGCATTTATAAGATTTTGAGAATTCATGTTTATGTGTCGAAAGGTTTAGTAAGATTTCTTCCCATTTCATTGTTTTTTTTTTTTTTGTTTTAACTTGATCCTGAGATAAGAATCGCTTAAGGTATTTTCGCTCTAGGAAGTTTTGATGCCATTGCAGAATTTTAAAAACTACCTCGTCTATCGCGATGACAACTAATAAGCAGTAGAATATTAGTAATTTTTGGTGACTCAATTATTTCAATCTCGTTCACTATGACCCCGTTGGAGTCCACTTGTTTGGTTTGGTGGCTACCCATTATATTAAATTATAAATATATATATATATATTATAAATTATATATAAAAAAATTTTAATGCGAATTAAATAACGAAATAGAAATGAATAAGGCAACCTCGATTGGTACAAAAAGAGTACGATTTTTTTTTGCTTTATGGTTCACTATTACTTTGTTTAAAAGAAAATTTCTAATGCGGATTGAATGTTTTACTTTTTTCACTTTTTGTTCGTAAACTTTCGTTTTTATGTAAATTTAAATCGAAAATAAATCAAAGTTATTAGTTTATTAAGCTCTATGCTTAAATAGTTACAATTAAAATTAATAAAATAGACAAGAGCATAAACTTACGAAACAAACTTATCATAGTTGTTAATCACCTTTATTCTGTTTGGCGTCGTCAACACAAGACGACGTCGTTTTCCTTCGTTTGTTGTAAATCGGTATTCCCGTTGTCAATATTGTCATTAATCGATGACTGTCAACATATGTTTGGTATTCCCTAAGAACAGTTGTTTTTGATGTTTCCGTTTAGTTCGTCGTCGCCATTTTTGGTATTGTTTTGTGTCGTGTGCTAAAGAAAACTTAAAAAAAATAGAAAGCGTACGGCGATATTAAAAAAAAGCCAAGTAAGAAACATATAAAATAACATAAAGGAAATCTGAAACACTAAAATTATTAACCCCTGACAATTTGAAAAATTAATGGAAGAGTTAGAAAAAGTCTATTCTTTGCTAGAGAATTTCGCAGGGGCATTATTACAACTTGTCGGACTGATAAACGGATTTGCATATTAAAAAATTCACTTATTATTTTATCTATTAAATAACAACATTAAAAATTGAAAGTTTTTTTAATGCAAAGCTCTATATCAAGTAGCTAAAGTCATACCTTTAACTAACGGCAAGTTGCAATAATGGCCCTTAGACTATTTAATTTAATTGTTTTGTTTTTTTAATTTTTATTAATTTTTCATAGAAAACTAAAACTTTCCACAACAATTTCTTAACATAATAGAAAACAAATTGAATCATCCGTCACAAATATTAGATATGTGTGTTTTACTTATTTATATTATCGATAAACAGTCAACGTCGTCATTAAGCTGTAAGGGAATACCAAATTAGTATTGATGTTGTGTTTAATTGATGTTGTCTTAAAATTGACTACGATGTTGACGACGCCAAACAGAATAAGGGTGAATATGTTCTGGAATTCTGCTGCTGTTATTGGTGTTGCCGTTACTGATGATTTTTTTTAAAACCGCTGTACGGTTTCCTGCTTACCGGGTGTTGTTTTTCATTTTTATAATTTGTTTTATTTATTTAGAATTTTGCAATTATTCTTAAGCCCTTTTTTATGTTTATGTTTTTGGTTTTTAATTGTTCATTGATTTAATTTATTGAATTTTTTGTTAATTCAAATTTTTATTATTGATAATCTTAAATTTTCCATCAAGTTTCGCTTTTTTTAAATTTTTTTTGCTTTGTTTACATTTGACTTTATTTCGTCATTTATTTAATTGATTGTAATTAAATTAATAGTGTTAATTAATTTATGTATACATTTTATAGTGTTTTTTTATAAAAAAATCTTATTATTATATATATTTTTTTAAAGTCACATCAAATAATAATTAACACGGTTCCGAATTATCTCTATCCTTACTTTGTTTTCTTTTTTTTATTTCAATATAAATATGTATGTATTTATTAAATTTTTATCAAATAACTTTAAGTCTATCATATAGTGTCCTGGTTTCTTTTTGGGCAAATGGCTTATATTCTTCTTCAGCTGCCAGTAGTTTAGCCAACCGTTTTTCGGCTTCCTTTCGCTCCTGCAGTATTTTTTCCAAGGATTGGGCCATACGTTTTGTAATTAAAAAAAAAAAAAAGAAATTTGTCCAACTACGCATAAGCGATGTGTGTTGGCTTCTTTCATACCAGTCTAGCTTTTTAAACAACTTAATATTAGAAAGTATCGCTATATGTTATTTAATTGTTTTCAGCTAAAGCTAGCAGGATCGCATTTATGAATTCAATTATAATTCTTCTTTACTTAAGATTTAAAATGCTTATATATTAATAATGAAAAGAAATATTAGGGGCTTGTCTCACGGTTTTGAAATCGGTTACAAATGGTTTTAGAAATATTTCATTATTGTTTACATTTTATAACTTATACAAATATTTAGCTTTGTTGCTCCCCAAGTGCATAGGTAGCAAAAGTGTTGTATGAATATTTCATAAACAATTTTAATTTGTCATACGAATGCATTTATGTGGGAAGTAAAATAATGTAATCATGATGCATAAAGGTGAGGTAAAATAACGCAATCATAAAATGATGTAATCATGCTTCAAAATTAAAGAAAACTAAAATTGTCAAAAAGTAAAAATTAAAAAGTTTAAGTTAAAAAATTAAAACTTAAAACCTAAAGAAAAATACTTAACTAAACACCACACAAAAAAAACTACAATTTAAATGAAGAAAACTTAAAATTGAAACAAATTAAAAGTTTAAAGTTAAATTAAATTAAAGAAAACTAAAATTGACAAAAAGTAAAAATGAAAAAGTAAAAATTAAAAAATTAAAGAATTAAAACTTAAAACCTAGAGACAAATACTTAGCTAAGCATCACACAAAAAAAAAACAACAATTTAAGCGAAGAAAACCAAAAATTGAAACAAAATAAAAGTTAAAGTTTAAAATTTAAAAAGTTTAAAATTTAAAATTGATAAAAAGTAAAAATTAAAAAGTACAGTCAAGTATAGAAAACTAAAACTGACAAAAAGCAAAAATAAAAAAGTTAAGGTCAGAAATTAAGACTTGAAAGAGCACAAAAGTTACTACAAATAAAAACTTAAAAGGTTGAACTTAAAATAAGAAGGTTAATTTTTAAAGAAAAGTTAAAAAGAACGAAAAAGAAAAAGTTTCACTACAAAGCTTAGATAAACGACAATATAAAGAAGAAATTCGTCCTCCCACCAGCGCGGGTGAAAGCCGGAAGTTGTTAGCATCGTCACCTACGGCGGTACCCCCTGACATTGAGACCCGTACACAAACGGCAGACAACAAACGCACCTGAAAATAAATTATATATATATATATATATTTTTTTTTTTTTCAAAAATCTGTATAGTTAGGGAAAAACACTTACTGTTAAGGATTACCTTCCTGTTATTCCCAGTCCATTTTGTTTCTGTTGTGTGAAAAGGTGCGCGAAATAATAATAGGGTTGAGCTCAAGCCTAGGGTTTGTCATAATTAAGGGAAGTTTTTCCACAATACTGTGTAGGTGTTTGCCTTAAAACAAAAAAAAACAGAAATTAAAAACCCGAAGTTTTAAATATGAGTTATCTTGGTCTTATTCGCTTTTCCTTTATATATATATATATATATATATATATATATATATATATATATATATATATATAATTTAATGATACGTTATGTTAATATAAAACATGAATTTTAGTGTAGTTTAATAAAAACAAGATTTTTGTAATGTGTACGCTTTAAAATAATATTATGTTATTCTTTAAATATGAAATAAATTTTTGAAGATAATAGGAAGGTTGTGATGAGGTGAGTTTTTGCTAGGGATAATTGATATAACTTCCGGCATAAATTATCATAGTTATATTCGCTAGAATATCAAGAGGGTGGGCAGCCAAAGCTAGCACTACAGCCGCTAGCAAGATTTCGGTGCGTAAGCAAAATGCAGCGCAAATACTATGAACGGTAAAAAAAATAGTTCATTAAATTTTGTTGGTTTTTTTTTTTGGTGCACTTTCAGAAACCATTTTTTATTTCAGTGATTTATAAGACAGGCATGATTCCTTTTGCTGTAGTCTACAACAGTGGCAGGTAGATTGGCAAGATTCCCGCCAAGTCGAAGAGTCAGCCGGAGCGAAAAGCCAACATGCCAGCATCGCCAAAAATCTGGCCAGACAAGTTTTTGGTGATTAACTCATCATCATTTAAAATGACTACTACTACAATAAAATGGCGCTCAACGTGGATCCTGAAAGTGAACGGTTAGGTTCTGTTTGTTGGGATCAGTGTTTTTCTTGTGGATGATTACATAAGTCCCTGTTAAATTACAGAAGAGTTCTCAACGCGTTGCGACGCCAACTTGTCTATAAAGGGAAAACATTGAAACTTTAAGCTTCCATAAGACAATGGATGGGTTTGTATACAAACGTGTACTTCCGTATGATGGTGTCCAGCTCAACGAAGGTTTTTCATGGAAACTGTGGGTACCACCCGAATTAACTGCAGAAATTATTAAAAAGTGTCATAACCCACCACAATCTTCGCACGGGGGAGTTAGAAAAACGATTCGTAGAGTGAAGGAATATTTTTATTGGTCGAATCTTAACTCTCAAGTTCGATCTTACGTAATAAACTGCAAGTTTGTAAGAAATCTAAGTCAGCCAATGTCATCTTAAGACCGCTGATGGGGGCCAAAATAAAGACTAAACGCCCATTCCAGCGTATATTTGTTGACTTTTTGGGTCCTTACCCACGGAATTTTCAACAAAGTAATTTTAAAAATTGTATCAACAAAAAGTTGGCCAGAAAACTTTTAAGATGTAGAATTGTTCGTCCCATAGGCAATAGCCTGTATGAGGTAGAAGACCCTTAGGGCAGAACTTTGGGGTTATTTCACGCCAAAGGACTTAAAACAAAAAGCTAAGCTCTCGCAGGAGTTAGTAATAGATTTTTTTTGTGCGTGTTGGAAACTTCACCTTTATTTAATTCATAATGTTTGGAATTTTTTTTGTTTGCTGATTTTTTGTTGGCTTTTTTTTCAAACATAATTGTAGTGAGTTTTCCCTCCCATCCTGGATCCACTGATGCATCAAAGGAATGGTTGGGTGTGTCGTGTGCACCCTGTGCAGTAGGGAGACCGGATCTCATAGGGGGAGAAAAAAATGTCGGAATTTTGTTCGTCTGGACCCCACAACACGACTTCCCTTGCCAGATATTGAGATAGCTGAAATTTGAGTTCTATTAAATGCCGTTAGCCCGTGCCGCTCGTCGCTCAAAGTTTGAAAAATTCCAAATTTTCGCTCAAAAAGCTGACAAATGGAACCATAACTCCAAAACGGTAAATAATTAAAACACGCTGAGTATTTCAAAAGAAAGCTAATGTTGTTCTCTAAAATTAAGTCAAACCGAGTTACAACAGCCTTTAGGCCCTAAAACATGACTTGGTACTACTAGGAGCATACTTCGTATATTTTGTTTTTAAGTGATAAATTTTGCTTCTTTCTGGTATATTTTCGACCTTAAAGTAGAAATATAATAAAAAAAACTATTAATACTGATAAGTCTAATGACATTTTTTATTTAAAAATATAAAAATCTGGTATATAATACACACATAACACAAAGAAAAGATATAGATGTAGTGCCTACATGAGTTGATAATTTTACGTAGTTATCTAGTCTATTCTAGAGCTTTAGTTAAAATAGTTTTTGAAACGTCAGGATATAATGATCGGCACTTGCTTTCAACTTACAGGACAAATTGCTTTTGGTCTTTATCTTTTGTCAGAAGGTCGTTAAAGTCGGTTATTAATTTAACACCGCGTTCAGCCATATCATTAACTACTTTTAATGTTTTGACAATTTTCAATCCTTCTTGGAAGTCATTATTTTGAGGCCAGGTTTTTGGATGTTGTCTTAGGAAATCTGTTTTTATATTAAATAGCTCAAAGAATATAAACGATTCTTTGGTAAGTAAATTTACCAATCCTCCGTCAACTATCTCTTTTAATTTGTCTTTCGTTACTTTTGGATTTACAACCCTATCGTGGTCTGATGGTTCATCTGTGGTACTCTGCAATTTATTAGCCATTAAAAACTTTTCATCTTCTGTAATGCTGGGGTCCAAAAACGATAATCCCACCAACTTTGGATTCACATACCACAAATGATTCGACAATTTGGTCAGGGCTATTTCTGCAATGTCGTTGTCATATTCTTTATAGTCTAACAGACTCTTCAAAATACCTAAATCTTGCTTTGGTGCAAGACAAGCTTTTGGTGCATTGAACTATGCTTTGCAATAAATTTTAACTAAAAAACAGAAATGGTACGTACAGAACTTTTTTCTTTCTTTTTTCATCTTGAATTGACGACGAAAAATGAACATTTTTAAGCAGTAAATAGACTTTGCCATCCACCTAGCGCGATGAATGGCTCCTGGAGTTCTAAAACCCACAATATTGCCATCTAGGGATCCAACAAATACGAGAACCAATTGCAAGAGCTTCTTGCAGTCATCTCTGGGGTGATTGGCCTCGAATTCAGCAGTAACATTCGCAATTACTTCTAGAGTTAGCTCCTTTTTAATTATATTGTCACTGATACCTGTGTCATATGTTCCTTTGTCTATCTTCGGCCACGCAGTGAGGAATCTTTTGAAAATATCTGGATGAGGTCCAGTAGTTGATCCCATTTTTGTGTCGAATACGCCTTTTAAAACAATTTCCAAGATTTGATGACGGCAAGCTAGGTATAACAATTCTCTGCCCAACATTTGCTCCAATATGACGCATGCTCCTTTGAGTCTTCCCGTCTTGGATGCTGTAGTGTCGAACACATCGCCTTGACGGTCTTAAGAAGACCCCATTTATGTAGGCATTCGTATACAGCTACGGCTTGCTCCTTTTCAGAGCTGTTGGCTGTTACAGGAATTCCCAGAAGCTGTTCTTTTTCGCCATATGAAATAGCAATAGCTATTCGCTCAATTTGTTCATTTTTTTGCAACACCCGGTAAAAGTTTACTATCCCACTGGACAACCCCGGGGTCTTTTTCAGGAATGTTTACTTTATCTACAATTTTTTAGTATATTGTTCTCTGAACATTTGCCTTCTATAATGTAATAAAGTTTTCGAGACTTTGTACTCAAGAGGGTCAAGGTTTAGTGCTTCTAGAGTAGCAACTAAAATTCTGGTGGCATTTCTGTCGGATACCTTACACCGATCTAACAAAATGGATAATTTCATGTTTAAAATCTCTTTAACGCCCCTTGCAAATGAAACTTTCATCCTCTTGCTCTCAGATGGTCCTGGATCTTCTTCAGCTTCTTCAACGATGTCCATTTCCTCCAAGCTCTCAAGTTCTTGGTAGATGTCCTCTTCAGTGCCTTCTTCGAAGTTGTCTTCATCATCCGTCTCTAACAAGCAACGAAAGAAAGAAAAATAGACTATAAAAACTTGTCATTTTAGCAGAATAGTAACATACATTGGTACTAAGTTACCTACTTAAATGTATCAATAGGTATTATTTAAAAAATATAAACTCAATCATAAAGATGCAAAATGATGCTCTCATGTATAATAAAATTATTAACTTATTTGTTTATCTATTATTTAGAATAGTAATAATAAAAAACTCACCAATATTAAAAGTTTCGGCTTAAATCTAGTTTACGGGCACGGTTCCAAAATAAAAAAAAGCTACCTATAGAGTGCAAAATGCAATTTTAAACAAAATAAGTAAAGTGAAAAATTGGCGGCAACCCTTAGTTTCGGAGTTACGGCCCTCCGAAGTTTTTGTATTTAATAAGGCATACATCGAGTAGTCGATGGCGGAATGGGACAATATGGGTATCATTGGAAAGGGAATTTAAGTGCCTATTTATTGAAAAGTGCCTATTTTAAGAAAAAAATATTTTTTTTACAAAATAAATTAAGTTATTCGGAATACTTCATTAAAAAACAGGAAACCTTTAGAAAGCGAAGCCGCTGTTGGTTATGCCATAGAGGAGAAAATCTTTGTGCCCGGCCGAAGGCCGGCTATGCAGGAAACCTTTAGAAAGCGAAGCCGCTGTTGGTTATACCATAGAGCAGAAAATCCTTTCGCCCGGCCGAAGGCCGTCTACGCAGGAAACCTTTAGAAAGCGAAGCCGCTGTTGGTTATACCATAGAGGAGAAAATCTTTGCGCCCGACCAAAGGCCGGCTACGCAAGAAACCTTTAGAAAGCGAAGCCTCTGTAGGTTATACCATAGAGGAAAAAATCTTTGCGCCCAGCCGAAGGCCGGCTATGCAGGAAACCTTTAGAAAGCGAAGCCGCTGTTGGTTATACCATAGAGCAGAAAATCCTTTCGCCCGGCCGAAGGCCGTCTACGCAGGAAACCTTTAGAAAGCGAAGCCGCTGTTGGTTATACCATAGAGGAGAAAATCTTTGCGCCCGACCAAAGGCCGGCTACGCAAGAAACCTTTAGAAAGTGAAGCCGCTACTGGTTATACCATAGAGGAGAAAATATTCCTATTAAATTAAAGATTTTAAGCAAAGTTATATTTCTATAGAAAAAATCGGTTTTTGAAGCCTTACCTGATTTTTTATTTTATTTTAACAAATTTCCTATTTTATTAAAAAGGTCTTTGAATTCCCTTTTAAATGATACCCATATTGTCCCATTTTACAAT
Source organism: Cistogaster globosa (assembly GCA_937654795.1). NCBI lineage: Eukaryota > Metazoa > Arthropoda > Insecta > Diptera > Tachinidae > Cistogaster > Cistogaster globosa. The sequence goes on from OW569408.1 coordinate 14,724,732, forward strand.
CGAATGCTCGATATATGCCCTATTAGATACAAAAACTTCGGAGGGCCGTAATTCCAAAACTAAGGGTTGCCGCCAAATTTTTCACTTTACATTTTTGCTTAAAATTGCATTTTATCCTAAAGCTCAATTTTTCAAAGGTAAAACGGAATTATTAAAAGGGATGAAAATCCTACTTTAAATAATTTTATTAAATGGCGGGAGCATACCCTTTTCCATACCGCATTACTAGTATTGAGTCCTAATTTAAATCCTTATAAGTACCATCGGTGTAAAATTTTTTTATACGTGTTCTTTTTTATTTTTTTAGTATATTATATATAAATTACATTAAAATAACATCTATGTAACGAAAATTTCAAAGTGTAACTTTTAATGAGAAAAATGTTACCTCATAAAAGGAAAAGCGTAACCTTTCTTTTGCATCTCTCTGGTAACACTGATGACTGTATAAAAAAAAAAAAATATTTAAAGTAGACAAAACAAAAAGCTCTTATATGCAATTTGAATTGCTGAACAAAAATAACGGCGGTATAAGCAGATAGCGTGACTGATATTTCTTCATAAGAAAAAAAATCATTGTCATCATCGTTGCGTTAAGACGTGTTGCTTGTTGCTCTGTTACAAGTTTTTATTTAAAGTGTTTTTAAACCGTTTTATAAACTTTAAACTGTTTTAAAGTATTCAGAAGCTGTTTTAATCGAACTGTGTCAGTAAATTGATTTGTATTTAGTTTGGAGTGTGCTTTAATAATTAAAACATATTATTATATTAAACATCTTTGTTTCAAGTGTGATCAGCTGATTAAGTTTTTCTTAATTTTATACTGTATATTACAACTGTACTGGTTTGTGTATTTGGTAAATTGTTATTAGTGACATCTGTTGACAAGTAAATAGTCTAAACACCAATTAACATAATAAGAAACATGAGCTGTTCAGCATTAAACTGCAAAATTTTGGATAGTAATGCAACCATTATTGTCTGTTGGTTGTGTGAAAATTCATATCACGCCAAATGTACTGATATCCCCATTCGTGTTGCTGACGTTTTAGCTGAAAATAAAGGTTTACGATGGTGCTGTTCAAACTGCAAGAAAATTGATGTTGATTTTTATAAATTTTTTAAATCAAATCGCGATAAGTTCGATGAAATTAAAAAAGAATTTATTTTACTGTCGAAAAAACTAGAGAAATATGAAGATATGTTTGAAGACTTTAAGTTGATCGACAAGTTATGTTCCGCTAATTCCCCGACTCAGTCATCACCAAAACGTAGGAAGTCCGCTAGAAATGTTACTAAGTTAAATCAACCGCAAATCCCGATACCGACTAGTTCCAAAAACAATAAATCAGAACAGAATATTTTATCTTCCGTTAACGATAACACAATGACTCCTCCCTTAGTTGTGCCATCATTATCCGTTGTAAACAATACAAACAATATTTATAATAATGATAATTCAAATGCCATCAAACCACTTGTGGTAATACCATCAAATAAAAAGTCTGTTTTTGTATCTCGTTTTGCTTTCGAAACAACTGTTGATGACATTGAATATTACATCAAATCTAAACTTAACTTTGAAGCCGATATTTTAACTAGAAAGTTTACTTATTCCCAGCCTAGAAGTATTACGTCATTTAAAATTACAGTTCCGCTTGGTATATATGATCAAATCGTCAACCCTCATTTTTGGCCGGCAAATACTCTAGTTCGAGAATATGTATACAGAGAAAACCGGAGAATAGATAACATGGTTAGCATTTCGACAAATCAAAATAGCAATTCAAAAAACTAGACCTTGTTTCCGATTTACAAATATCTGTTTTATATCAAAATGTTCGAGGATTAAACTCTAAATTATCCAAACTGTATGTAGAAAGTTTTGGTTTTACACAACATGCAATCATTTTAACTGAAACCTGGTTGAGCAAAAAAGTTTTTAATGCTGAATTACTCTGTAATGATTATAATATCTTTAGACTTGATAGAAAAACTGATACGATTGGTGGAGGTGTTCTCATAGCTATCTCTTCGCTATTTTCATCGGAAGAAATTAAATCTGAAAATCAACATGGAATTGAATTTATTTGCGTAGTGATGAAGGTTGGTCATAAAAATATTTATATAACATGTTCCTACATCCCTCCATGTTCTGATCAATTGATCTATACTGAACATACAAAATCAATTCAAAAAGTTATTTCTAAGGCGTACCCAGATGACCACATTCTTGTGGTTGGCGATTTTAACCTCCCATCAATAGAGTGGACATACTTAACTGATGGTTTTTATTTTATACAAACTAAAGCAAGCGGCTGGATTGATAATTTTATAAATAATTTATCTGATTTATGTTTATATCAAATAAATGGAATTCGCAATTCCCATGATAAGCTGCTTGATTTAGTATTTGTAAACGAACCGGCTGGATATTTAATAAAACGTGTTGACCCTATAACACTACCCGAGGACCCTTATCATCCAACTATAGAATTTAATTTTTGTATACCATCTAGCTATCAACGTAAAGTTAGAAAAACTATGATTAGAACTTTTTGCTTTAAACGTACTGATTATAACACTCTAAACCAGTATTTATACAATACGAACTGGTTGGATTTACTATCTGTACCTAATGGCTCTCCCGATTCTATTAATGCAATGGTGAGCTTATTTAATAAAACCATCTTTGAATATTTTAAGGACTGTGTTCATATAGTCTTGGTCAAAAAATATTCTGGACCCCCATGGAGTTCTAAACTGTTGGCACGAATCAAAAACAAGAAAAATAAACTATACAGAATTTTCAAAACAACTGGTTTAGTAACAGATTATGGAAAATATTCTAGAGCTCGTGCTGAATACAACTTATTAAATACTGAATTATATAAGATATACTTAAACAATATGAAACTCAATTTTCAGAAAGAACCAAAATATTTTTATAAGTTCGTTAACTCAAAACGATTAGTAAGTGAATACCCAACTGTTATGAAATACTTAAATAATGATTCTGCCGACGATTTCGTCGTAAGTAATATGTTTGCTGATTTCTTTAGCACCACTTACTCTGACGTTCAATACGATAACTCAAGTGATTATCCTTTTCCCATTACTTAAATTCAGCCAATATCATTTTTACCTATACATACAGCTGATATCATGAACAATTTAAATAATTTCAAGTCTTCATTCAACTCTGGTCCTGATGGTATTCCTAGCAGCCTATTAATTAATTGTGCACATGCTTTGGCGCCGCCGCTAACTATAATGTTTAACATTTCACTTAAATACGGCTTTTTTCCCGATTTATGGAAAGAGTCGTACATTATTCTGTTATTTAAATCAGGAAATAAGTCAAGATTGTGAACTACGGAGGAATTGTAAAACTAAGTGCGATCCCCAAGTTATTCGAAAAATGTCTTACTCATGCCTTGTGTCATCAAGTTTCAACACTAATGACACCTTGTCAACATGGCTTTCGTAAAGGATGCTCAACAACAACAAATCTGATACAGCTTTCAAGCGAAGTTATCCGAGGATTCACTATTGGTCAACACATAGATGTCATTTACACTGATTTTAGTAAAGCGTTCGACAAAGTTAACCATGTTTTATTATTAAAAAAACTTCATTTAATGGGTTTCACCAAAAACTGTTTGAACTGGATAAGCTCATATCTAACTGGCAGATACCAACGGGTGTGCTTCAAAACATCCATATCTAAATATATTATTGTAAAATCTGGTGTTCCTCAAGGTAGCCATCTCGGTCCAATTTTATTTACACTTTTCATCAATGATTTACCTACTGCTATCAAATTTTCAAATGTTCTAATATACGCTGATGACGTAAAAATTTTTCACAATTACAACAACTTTGACAACCACAATTCTCTCTAACAGGATCTAGACAGCTTTTCTGTTTGGTGCACGATGAACTTGATGGAGTTAAAATTAAACAAGTGCAAACATATGCACTTTTCCAGAAGAGTTGATACACACAATCCGTTCTTTTTTGATGGTTATCAGTTGGAAATTGTTGATTCGATCCTTGATTTGGGTATTTTATTAGATGCTAAATTAAACTTTAGTCAACATATTGCTATGATATCAAATAAAGCCCGTGGGGTACTTGCTTTCATCAAACGTTGGGCCAAGGAATTCACTGATATTCACATCACTAAGCAGCTGTATACATCTTTAGTAAGGCCAATTTTAGAATATGGAACCGTTGCTTGGGACCCACATTATATCGTGCATAGTAATAAAATTGAGTCTGTTCAAAAACAATTTCTGTTATTTTGCTTACGAAATATGTACCGAAATAATTTTTCCAATTTACGAAATATGTACCGAAATAATTTTTCCAATTTACCGTCATATAAAACCAGACTTGCTGAAATTGGGCTACCGTCTCTACAAAGCCGAAGAACTATGCTTAATGTTACGTTTTTGTATAATTTGATTACTGGAGGTGTTTGTTCGGAGTTCCTTATGGGAAACTTATACTTCAACATTCCTGTACGTTTAACCAGAAATTTTAAACCAATTTACATTCAATTTGTTCGCCATAATTATGCCAATGATGAGCCCTTTAGAAGAATTTGTTGCGATTTTAACAATCTTTATAGTTTTATTGATTTTTCTTTAAATGTAAACACTATTAAACGTAACATAATATTGTTTTTAAATACTTAATTTAAATGTAATTTTCGGTAATGTTTTAAATTGTAAAAAACTATATGTATGTATACCAGTCTGTAAGGATTTTTTCCATAGACTCAGATAAAAAAAAAAAAAAAAAACAAAAGAAGAAATGGTGGGCAGTTTTCGATGGAATTTTAGAGGTGTACGGTTGCCTGCCAGCAAGCGTTTAAATAAAAAGAAAAATTAAAATTAAAAAAGTACAGTCTAGTAAGGAAAACTAAAATTGACAAAAAGTAAAAATTAAAAAGTAAAAGTTAAAAAATTAAAACTTAAAACCTAAAAACAAATACTTAACTAAACACCACACAAAAAAAAAAACTACAATTTAAGTGAAGAAAACTAAAAATTGAAACAAAGTAAAAGCTAAAAATTAATGTTTAATTAAATTAAAGAAAACTAAAATTGACAAAAAGTAAAAATTTAAAAGTACAGTCAAGTAAAGAAAACTAAAATTGACAAAAAGAAAAAATAACAAAAAGTTAAAGTCAGAAATTAAAACTTAAATATTAATGTGTAAAACTTAGTAAAAGAATGCAAAAGTTGCAACAAATTAAAACTTAAAAGGTCGAACTTAAATTATAGAAGGTTAATTTTTAAACAAAAGTTAAATAGAACGAAAGAGAAAAGGTTTTACTACAAAGCTAAGATAAACGACCATATAAAGAGGAAATTCCTTATCGACTCACCATCGTCACATCCAGCGTGGGAGGAAGCCGAAGTTGTTAGCATCGTCACTTGCGGAGGTACCCCCTAACATTACGACGCTTAGACAAACGACAGAAAATAAATTAGATTTATATTTTCTCAAAAATATGTATAGTTAGGGAAAAACACTTACTGTTAAGGATTACCTTCCTGATATTCCTAGTCCCTTTTGTTTCTTTTGTGTCAAAAAGTGCGCGAAATAATAATAGGGTTGAGCTCAAGCCTAGGGTTTGTCATAATTAAGGGTAGTTTGCCCACAATACTGTGTAGGTGTTTGCCTTAAACAAAAAAATAAATAAAAAGTATTAAGAGAACGATATATACATATTCCGGAAAACAGTCAGGGATAGAGGTTTTAAATCGGAGTTCTCTTGGTCTAATTCACGTATTAAATATTGCTTAAAATATATTTAATAAAAATAATTACAAGACAGCTTTGTTAAAATATCAAATTTAAAATAATATGTATTTATAAAAGTTTAAAACTTGATTGCATTTTACTGTTATTTAGTAAAAACAATATTTGTGTAATGTTTATGTTTTAAAATAATATGTTGTTATTCTTTAAATATGGAATAATTTTTTGAAGATAATAGGAAGGTGGTGATGAGGTGAGTTTTTATTAGGGATAATTTATATAACATCCGGCATAAATTATCATGGTGATATTCGCTAGAATATCAAGAGGGTGCGCAGCCACAGCTAGCACTACATACGCTAGTGAAGTTTTCGGTGGTAAACAAAACTCAGCGCAAATACTATGAAGGGTAAAGGAAAATAGTTCGTTAAATTTTGTTTTTTTATGCACTTTCGGACACCAATTTTTATTTCAGTGCTTTAAAAGACTGGCATGATTTCTTTTGCTGTAGTGTACAACAGTGGCAGATAGATTGGCAAGATCCCCCCCAAGACGGCGAGCTTCAGCCGGAGCGATAAGCCAGCATTGTCAAAAATCTGGCCACACAAGTTTTTGGAGTTTAACTCGTCATTATTTAAAATGACTACTACTACACCTGTAGGAAAGTTTTTGGGGAGGATCATATTAAAACCATATTTGCATTATTACCACTGTTGCATTAAGGCTGTAGAAGCTTTTTCTATTGAAATATTTGAACCGCTCTGTCATAGAAGGCGCTAGAATTGTTATGTGTGTTCCATCGATGCATCCTATTACTCCTGGCAACCCAGTTTTATTAAAGTATGCCTTTTTTACCTCAGATTTTTCTCTTGGATTAATTTTGAACGAAATCCATGCTGGACACAGTTCTCTATGCATTGCATTAATGAACTCTTTAAAGCTTGTGCTCTTAGATGGCTGTGACAAGCTAACATTATAATCATTGCCGGATTCTTACTGATAACTTCCTTTGGCAAGGATTCGCATTGTTGCTGCTAACTTTAGAATATTTGGTACTGAAGTTGATCTGCAAAAGGAAATATTGTATTTTAGATTTAAAAAAATTTTATTGTAACCTTACTGAGAGTCAGGCATTAAAAAAATGTTGGAGTTATCTCTCAATTGTTTTCTTAAATGATTAGTTTCCGCTACACTATATACTTCTTCTTCCTCTTCAGAAGAAGATGAAAATGATGCGAGACTTAAAATTTCGAAATTTGACTTTTTCTCCAAACAACTTTTTGTTCTTTCTTTAAATCGGTCTTCTTTTTAACTTTTTTTTGTCGCTTACTTTTAAATAGTTTCACATTTCATTTTTGGATCTATTACAAAATATTTTATTGTCGAACATTTTACATAATACCAAAAAAAAAAAAAAATACACTAATGACAACGACTCTACTCGAATGTTGTTTTCCACAACCGATTGTTTTATGAGAAGGAGTAATATCAAAAGCAATTATAAAGAAAACTATATTCGGCTATGCTTCTTATACCTTTCATCGTACATATATATATATAAATCTAGTTTAGTGAGATAGCTTCTATCAAAAACAAAAAATCAAATATTGGGGTGGCAGAGAATAAAAAAATAAGAAAAAAATTGAGGACTATTACAAATTTTACATAAAAAGGTCATAATGGGTTAAGCATTTTTTAAAGTATTTTTTTATTATATCCCTAAAGATCCCTTCTAATATTTTGAAATTATGAATATATGGGCGAGCGCCAATTGCTTCACTTGATCTTTTTTCTTAGTTTTTTAATCTCCATCTATATATTTGCTTACTTAATTGGAGTTACTTTATTATTCCAAATTATATAAAAAGTAAGAGGCTGCGTCGAAAGACATGGACCGATCTTGTTGATTTGCAATATTAAAATTTTCGAAACCTTGTATGATCGATTGCCGTATTTAATTTTTTTCTAGCTAGTGTCTTGGCATAGTTGATTTCAACACTAACAGGGACGGACAGACGAACATCGCTTGATCGTATTCACTATGCATACGGAGTTGGAAATGGATATTGTAGAAATTACAAACGAAATAACAAACTTAGATATACCCTTCTTCACTTTTTGTGGTGAAGTGTATAATTAACGTTTGTGTTTTGTAAAATCGTATCGCTTCTGGTTTCCATTAACTGTCTCCCATGTTCCTTGTGATTTCGCACTTATATCTTATAAAGCACTTGGTGCATGGCTGCAATTCGTAAGTAGACTTGACTTCCACACAGGTAAAGTTTTTGTCACTATAAGCTTCTTCGTTTTTCGTTAGTCTGATTCTGTGAACCATTTGGTATCGGTACGATAAATTTCTTTTCTATATAGATTGATCCGCAGGTCACATTAATTGCTATACTTATATTTTCATTGACCCAATATTTTCCAATTATAATGCGTTTTAGTTTCTTAAAATCAATGTTGCACTTCGCTACCTTTTCTGGTGTTAGTAGTTCAGGAGAAAACAATCTTCGCATTTACCGTTATCTGCTTGATGTCTGCGGTTTTGTGCTTCCATGCTTGAGTTACTAGGAGGTGTGTTAAGAACAACCGCTCTCTTATTTATAGTTTACTAAAGTTACCAATACTAGCCTAACGGTAAGATTATTGCGTCTTTTAGACTTGATACCGATTTGTTTAATCCGCTGCTTTTAAGTCCTTGTTGGTTCGACTTTTCAATAAGGATGCAGTTGTTCTTTTTATTATTTGTTGATATTCTTTTATGTTTACTTTGTTTTCATAATCCATGGTGATCAACACAAATTTTAGCGGGGAGTCCCCCACGTTTACAAGGCCTTGTTGGAAGCGGTGTGGCCTAAATATGTGTAGTATTCCTTCGGTGTCAAGGATGTTGTCTCTGGCTGTTTGGGTAGACTCACTACGCTCTTGTCGGTTTTTTCTATTTTCTACACAATTTCTTCCAGTTGGTCGACATCGATTGTATACATATTACAATTATATTTGCAAGTCCATCTTCTGATGTCAGTCGATCCATAGACAATATACGTTCTCTAGTTGCGAGGCTTCTTATATATATATATATATATATATATATATATATATATATATATATATATATATATATATATATAGTGTTTTTAACAAGGATTTTAAAACAAAAGCCATTTCATTCCACGTGTATTTCTTAACTAAAGTTACTTTTATAACCAAGAGTTCTGTTGACACGCCGTGACAAAATCTGTCTGGAAACAAAAAAAAAGATGCGTCAGGTCACCACAAAAACCTCACAATCTGGGCACTCCAAAGACTGAAAGTTACACAGCACTGTTATGCAAACAGTAACACAGCGATCAAGATGGTATTTCGGAGGACAGCGTATATTTATTATATTACAATAAATATCAAAATGTAGAAAAATATCTACAGTAACTTCATAGTTTAGTTGTTAAATGTTAACTAAATTAACAGCCTTGCAATTATATCTAAATATTTTGCACTAAGAGCTCCTGTTTTATCAATGGACATTTTTAATTAAAAACAATTTCTGTTTACTTATGAAAGGTAATTTGTTATTAAACATATCTAACAATGGTCAACGAAAAGCATAATTCCCCCTAATTCGAAAAAATACCCGAATAATACTACAACTCTCAGAAGTCAAGTACCTCAGCATTCATCTAAATGGGCGTTTGTCGTGGAAAAGCCATGTTTTTAAAAACGAAGTTGAAAAAATTATACATTATTTGTCTCATTGGTAGAACTTTATGCTCAAATTTGATTGCAAGCTTTTACTTCAACGCAATTCTAAAATCTACGTTGCTATGCAATACAATTATGAAGTACCTTCGTTTTAAACTTAAAATAAATTTAAAGACACTTAAGTAAAATTCTAGGAATAATCACTGATATATAAAAAATTCTAACCTCCTCGAAACGTTCCATCGATTAAAGCTAAAGTCGTAACACGTGCAAGAACGAATATGAGCTTGAAACAGATCTCAACCCCTTAGCCCGCCAACATATTAAACGGTCGTAGTCACACTCTACTAAGAAGAAGATACATCTCTTATAATTATTTACATTAAATAATATTTAAACAAATAACATAATTTTAAACTGTTGTCTAAGGACAGACAATAATAGTCTTTAGTTCTGTTATGATAGACGTCTAAAGAATTAAACTAAAAGTTTATATAAAGTAAATAAACAAATATTATTTTCTTACATTTTATAATAATGAACCAGATAAAATATAAGAAACCCCTTTTCTTCAATATGAAGAAGCCGAAGCTATTTAAAATTACTATATTTGATTTTGTATATCTTTCTTTAAAGAAGTTCAGAAAGTTAAATTTTCAAAAGAATATTTTTGATGTAATGAATGTTTTATGTATTTGATTCATAATTCTTTGCGTAAGGAGTACAATCCTTCAAAGTTATAATAACCCCTAATAAAAAAAGTCAGTCATATTTTTGATTCAAGCACACAACGAAGTGGTTTTTTTCTATTTACGAAAATTCAAAACCAAAATTGGCGCAGTCGGTAGGATATCACAAATCCTATCCAACATAAAAGAAGAAGTTTATGTGTTAAAAGCGGTAGTGATTGAATTTTTATTCTTAGTGCGATACCATTTTAAATCGTTGGTGTGAAAAAAAAAATAAACAAAAGTGAACGGAAATCCTTGAAAATTTGTTTCTATAAAATTTCGAACTTTTGTGAGCGTGATATGAATAATCATATCAACGCAAAAATTTTTTTTTTAACTTTTAAAAAGTGTATTTTTTTAATTTATGTTGTACGTTGACTACGAAAGATCGTAGCAACAAGACGTTTAATAAAAAACATTTTTTTTATTACTGAATTTGAAATTAAAAAACAAAAAACTATAAGGATATAAAATAAAAATATTTTTCCAAAAAACCAATATTAAACTTGAATTATCAAAAAAAAAAAAAAACTGAGACAACTAACAGAACATTTATTAAAAAAGGAAAAAATATCAACCCATCAACAAGACATCCAATATCATTAGGAAGATTTACATTTACCCAGAAGAACCATCACTTATTCAGCAAGACATCCAAGGCATCACATCCTCACCATAAAGGACATCATATCCTCATCATTCAGAAGATTTACATATAGAAGATTAAAACCATCTTTTACACAGCAAAGCATCTAATATTAAAGATGTATTTCACAAGACATCACATCCTTACCATTAAGGTAAAATAAATAATTTTAAAAAATATTGTTTTTCCTACTGCCCTCGGCATTTATAATATATATATATATATATATATATATATATATATATATATATATATATATATATATATATATATATATATATATATATATATATATATATATATATATATATATATATATATATATATATGTATCCTTTTTACAAAAAATTATTAAAGTGTATTAATAGAAAATTTAATTGCTCTAACAAACTTAATTAAATTACCAAATTTTTAAAAGAAGTGGTTCAATAGACAAAAAAAATAATAATAACAATTTAAATAAGAATTTTAAACGAAGTGGTTCAATCGAAAAAAAATTAACAAACAATAAAAAAAATAATTGTTTTTTAACTATGGCTCAAATAAATTTTGACCCTCTCAAATATTTGGGAAACCTCCCTGAATTCAACGGAGACGGTAGAGAGTTACAAAATTTTATAAACTTAGTAGATAGAATACACCCTAACTTACAAAATTATGAAGAATTGTCACAAGGACTATTCTCTGACCTTATAAAAAGCAAATTGAAATGCAAATCTTGGGATGTAATAGAAATAAATTTTCAAGCAATTTCCTGGACAGATAATTAATTAGTATTGCAGAATAACTTTGGTGACAGACTCAGCTGTGACGAGCTTTTCGATTCCCTCAGAGCAGTAACATTTAGGACAACTAGTTTAGATTTTTACGAAGAAATCAAAGGTAGACTTCGACGACTTAACAATAGAACATTGTTCATAATGGGACAAGGACAACAGCAAGAAGCAATAAACGCAGTAGCTTTGAATAACTCCCGTACAGCTTTAAACGTATTTAAGTCAAAAATACCTGAACCAATGAAGACAGAAACCGAACAACATTGGAAGAAGCTATGAATATTCTTTTCGAAGCAGGATATCTATATCTCCGAGTAGATGTTCAGCAACAATTCTACAACAGACAGGAAAATAAAAAACAAAATCAAAAAACATATAATTCCAAGCACAACTATCAAGGGCCAAGACATTTTTCGCATCCTTCTTAAAACCAAGGAGGGAACCATTCATACCAAAATCATGGAAGAAATTTCCCACCACAAAATTCTCGATGACGTTTTTTCCAATCATTCCCAAACTGCGACCGGAACTTTGAACAACCACGCAAATACCCACAAAATCAAATCCCCCAAAATACACCTTTTAATACGAACAGACCGAATTTTAGAAACCAGCCCGAACCAATGGACATTGGTAAAGTCGAGGTATCAGAAAATTTTCAGGAATCAGCCTTGGACACAAACTACCATTTATAACAATAAAAACCAAATTAGGATTTATTAGATTAATAATAGACACAGGGGCAACAAATTCCATTCTAAACCCAGGCATTTGTAATCCAAAAAGAATTTATTTAACAAATCCAATTCTTGTAAAAACACTTCAACATCAAGTTTACGTAAAGGAAAAAGCTATAGTACCTATTTTTGAAGAATTCAGCATTAACGGGTCGGAGAAAACACTTGAATTTTACATAATAAAGTTTCACAATTATTACGATGGTCTGATAGGCAATGATATATTAAGACCATTAGAAGCATGCATAGATTATAAGAATAAGAAAATAACCATCGGCAATAAGACATTACCAATATTTGTTGAAAACATAGTTATAAATAAAAAAAATAATACAAACTCCACACGACTCTGAGTTGATTTATTTTAAAGAGGAATTTGATGGAAAAGTTTTAAGAGAAGGCATTTTAGACTCGGAGGACGGCAAAGTAGAAATTAAGTTATTATCTGAAAATAATAGTGTATCTACGCAGAAGGTAGATCACAAGAATTTTAGTGTAATTAAAGAAAAGAAAATAAATAAAATAATTTTGAGAAAAAGAAAGAACTACTAAAGTTGGTAAAAATTATTCAGATATTTTCTACCAGGCAAATACAAAATTGACTTTCACCTCAGCAATAAAACACGAAATCAGGACCTCTGACAATATACCCATATATACCAAATCATATCGTTACCCTTATATACATAAGGACGAAGTCCAAAAACAAATTCAACAAATGCTCGATAATAAAATTATCAGACACAGTAATTCTCCTTATTCCGCACCTATTTGGATCGTTGCGAAGAAGGCCGATGCAAGCGGAAAGACTAAATGGAGACTTGTCATCGATTATCGGAAACTTAACGAAGTAACCATAGATGACAGGTACCCAATTCCTAATATTGATGAAATCCTTGATAAACTGAAAAGATGCCAGTATTTCACTACGCTAGATTTAGTGAAAGGATTTTACCAAATAGAAATTAGGGAGGAAGACATTCATAAGACCGCCTTCACTGTAGAAGGAGGACACTATGAATTCCTAAGAATGGCGTTTGGGTTGAAGACAGCCCCAGCGACATTTCAGAGGTTAATGAACAATATTCTTAAAGATTACATTAATAAAATTTGCCTTGTTTATTTAAATGATATAATTATCTTTTCCACCTCCCTTAAACGCTTACAAGAAGCAAATCTACCTTAAGATAAGTCAGAATTCTTAAAAAAGGAAACCGAATTCCTTGGACACGTAGTAATGCCGCTAGGAATAAAAGCAAACCCCAAAAAATTGAGTGTGTTAAAAATTTCCCAATTCCTAAGACTCCCAAGCAAGTAAAGCAATTCCTTGGATTAACCGGATACTATAGGAAATTTATAAAAGATTACTTTATGATCGCTAAACCCATGACCAAATACCTAAAAAAGGATACGAAAATGAACATTGCTGATCCCCAAAACGTAGAAAATTTCAATACTCTCAGAACATTATTAACTGATGATCCTATTCTAGCATATCCAAACTTTTCCAAAATATTTACCCTTACGACAGACGCAAGTAATTTTGCTTTAGGAGCAATACTTTCGCAGGACAATCATCCCATTTGCTACGCAAGCCGAACTCTTAACGAACATGAGTGTAATTACAGCACTATTGAAAAGGAGCTTCTAGCCATCGTTTGGGCTACTAGATATTTTCGACCATATCTATTTGGACGTAAATTCGTAATCGAAACTGACCACAAACCACTCACGTAGTTATTTTCCATAAAAGAACCAAATTCAAAATTGGTAAGGTGGAGATTAAAGCTCTCAGAATTCGACTATGAATTAGGTATAAAAAAGGGACAAAAAATAATAATGCGGATGCACTTTCAAGAATAGAACCGGATTCTGCCAGTATTAATTCTCTAGAAACAGAAGTTCTCTGCATAAAAGAATCGAAATCACCTACAAACATGTTTTAAAACCAAATTTTTTATTTCTAAGATTTTCTCAGGAGCAGCCAGAATTAAAAACGAAAAAATATTTAAAAACAATAGGAAAGTTATAGGAATCAAGGAACTTGACAGAGAAACTTCAATCTCTTTGCTAAAAAACCATTTCAACCCTAGCCAATTAAATGCAATTTTTATAGAAGACGAGTTGTTTGACACAATCAAAAATACGTACGAAGAACTATTTTCAACCAACACAAAATTTAGAATTGTAAGATGCACTCGTTTACTTAGAGATGTTAAAGATGAAGAAGAATTAGCAGAAATAATAAAAAAGAAACACTTAAGTAAGAACCACCGGGGAATACAAACCGTTTACGAGGAACTAAAAACAGAAATATACAATCCTCAACTAAAAATGAGAATAAACAAAGCAATGAACATCAAAGAAGACACAGATAGTTTAAGCGCCAGTTATAAACTCGCAATTATTTGACCAGCACTAGTTTTTTAAGTTTTGTGTTTGAAAACTCATGTTTATATATGCATATTATTAATAATAAGAATCCTGTTTTTTGTTTTTTGTTAGTAATGTAACAACTTGTTCAAATTGTAAGTTTATTTAATTTCTATGTATAATTTTGTTTATTGTTTTAATTGTTACTTTGTTGAATTTTTCTTTTTTTTAATTAAATAGACAACCCCTTGAGAAAGTGAACATAACATTCACGAAACGTTGGGGAAATATGTGATAAAAATTTGTTTTTTATTTACATAAAACATTTTAGGTCATATCAGCTTGTGAAGCTTAATAATTTGAAAATCGAGAATAACGCAATTTATTAACAACTGTGAAATATGCACCATTGAAAAATATGATAGGAAACCGCCCAAAGTATCACTTAAAATAAGCGAAACCCCCCGAAACCAAGAGATTTTATACACATAGATGTATTCTACACACTGAAGAAGAAAATGTTTATGTCAATGATAGATAAATTTTCGAAACACGCAGTTGCTTACAAAATCAACAGCAGAACTTAGACGGAATTCAAAACAAAACTCTTGCAGTACATAAATACACACGGTAAAATAGGAAAAATAGTTGTCGATAATGAACTAGGATTTAAAGCCATTCCAATGCAAGAATTTTTTAAGGAGGAAAACATTAATGTACATTTTACTTCAAATAGTAACCACACATCAAATTCGGACATCGAAAGACTACACAATACCATAAATGAACACACTAGACTATTAAGACACGACGAGAAGAACAAAGATGAAACCACTGAAGGAAAAATTTTGAGAATTATAGGATTCTACAATAATACAATTCACAGTACAACCAAAATCAAGCCAATGGACTTATTAAACGGAAAGGTAAATGAAGATAAATACAATAAAATACATGACTTAATGTCTAAGAAAAAGGAAGATTACATAAATAAAATAAACCAAAATAGAAAGGATGTAAAAATAGAGAAAGGTATTAACTACATTAAGGAAATTAGAGGAGGTAAGAACCATCGAAAGTAAAGGAAAATTGATTCAAAGAAAATTGATAAAGAACACGTCGAAAACACTAAGACAGGGCACAAATATTATAAAACACACATTAAACAAAATAAAAGAATAAAAATTATCCCCAAGATAATAACTATGTAAATAATAAACATTTTTGCACACATATAAACGTAATACCCTTTTTTCCGATGACAGCTTGGACATTTCTTTTAACCCTCTTTATGACTACCAACGCACAATTCTTCGACATGTAAGACCTAACAAATAACCATGGATACTTACCAATTAAAGTAAAGGACGTAAAGATTATTGACAAATATATTAAAATAATACACGTTATTAATACAACACAATATTTGGAAACAGCAAATATACTACAAGAAAACATTCATAAGCTATCAAATACTTACACGAACATTAGCCCACTTTTGGACAGCGTGAATAGAAGTATGGACATGTGTAAAACAAAAATCAAAAACTTGACACTAAAATTCAGACAGAAACGGGGACTAGTAAACGCAATAGGTAAAGGACTAAAATATGTGACAGGGACAATGGACAGCGACGACGAAAAACAAATATTCGACAAAATTACACAACTTGAGAAAAGTAACGGAGACACAATGACAGCCATAGACGAAATTTCATATCTAAGCACTTCTATGTCGGACAGAATATCAAATATTACAAACCATATAAATAACCAACAAAAATCGTGCAACATTATGTGAATAAATTCAAGACAGAAGAACAAAATAAAATACTCGACTTAGAAGATGAAACCGTTTTTATTCAAAATATCTTTCAAATCAATAATGATGTAAACCTGTTAATGGATCACGTAAAGGAAATTGGACATGTTATATTCAAATCCAAATTGGGAATAGTTCCATCAGACATACTGACAAAAGAAGAATTTAATTTCATATCTTCTTATCTTCAGACAAAGGTATCCCTAAAGTACAGAGAAAATTTCGTAGTTCTAACATTGAGTGTGCCAAGATTTTTAAATGAATCATATTTTGAAGTAACATTTGAACCACTTCTTAATAATAAAAATAAAACTTTAATATTAAACACAAACACTGTTCTTATTAACAAAAACGAGGTGTATAAATCAAACACGTTAAAGTACAAAAACCTTGAAAGTATAAGTGATGATTGTTTAACACACATTGTATAAAATATAGAACCTAAATGTTATATGAATATAACAAAAGATCAAGAAGAAAAAGAAATCTTCCCTGGTTTACTTATATTTAAACATAACCAAGATAAAATTGAAACTAATTGTAAACACCCGTACTAATTGGAAAATTTTAAGACTTACCTTTTAAAGTTCGAAAATTGTATTGTAAAAACAAAACTAAGAACTTATGAAAATTATAAAATAAATGTAAAAGAAATATTCATTTTAGAGAAGTTTATTTTAAAAATTAAAGAAAATAATACTTTATTTACTGACTTAGACATTAAAGAAATACATTTTAACGAAACAACAAAAATTGTTAAACATAAGCTTTAAAAAAACACTTTTACTGGCAGTAATATAGGAATTTCTGTCATTTTGATTGTTGTTTTTATTATAATTTATGTTAGAACACTTAAAACTAAAACCTACATTGTTTCTTCGTCGGAGCCTCACTCTAACGAAGAGGGAGTTATAATAACCCCTAATAAAATAATCATATAACACTACATTTTTATTTATAAGATTTTCTTTTATTACGTACACTTAAACAAATACAATAAGTACAGAATTAAATGTTTACAAAAAAAGAATTATAAATTTTAAAATGTTAAAAGCAAACAAACATTCATACTTATACTTACATCCAAATTTCCCTTTAATTGTTCCCATTAAAAAAAATGATAAACAGGCATATTTGTCCACAACACTGTGTACAAACATGCGTGCATAAACACTTGAACTATTTTAATTATTCGTTTCCAAGAATACCTGTTTGCATTTTCAATATATTTTGGGAGACCAATAACTCCTAATTAGATCAATATGAACTTCTTTGGAATTATTGCACTTTCTTTTGTAAACAATTGATTTCCCAATAGTTCATAAGAATTATCAGTAAGCATTTTTGTAACTACATTTAAGTATTTAAGACTAAGAATTTTAAACAATAAAGTCAGTCATATTTTTGATTCAAGCACAGAACGAAGTTGTTTTTTTTTCTATTTAAGAAAATTCAAAACCAAAATTCTTCAACTAAGGTTCGATTCCTCACCTCAAGATTATCCGACTGACTCAGACGCTTATGCCGCCCCGTTGAGTACACTAAACTCTACCACAATATTCATCTTCCGCAGCCTCAAATCTACTAAGCTCCTGATATTTTAAACTTTCTTAAGCATAATAAAAGAATAATAGTAAATTGTAAAAAACAGATACCATATTTACCTTCTCAGAGGGCTTTCCGACAGTGTACACTTCTTTGCACTACATGAACTTCTTATCGAATTAATACATTCATAGTTTTATTCCTAAAGTTTGTGGCAAGGATAATCCCTAAAATATCTTAAATTAATAGAATAATAATGCATAACAATTTTACAAAAACAAAACAGCGTTGTCCCAACCCATGAGATCGGTTGGACCCCTGCGGTCGTCTAGGCGATCGATTGTGAGATTCATTGGACGACCTTCGCCTTAATTTCTGCTTTGTGGGGCATTTAGCACTTTACAACTCATTTCCCGCACCTGAATTTTTTTGAAAGCCTCAAGCTTCAACAATAACAATCTTAAAAAAAAAACAACAAACGCAACATAAATAATTCTTGCAGAAAAAATCCGACATACCAACAGACAAATTTAAAAATCATTGCTGACACATTAAAACAAATTTCGTTTAAATTCTAAGCATATATCTATAACTGTTCAAAAGGTTGGCATTATACATCAAATTAAATAAAGTATGGTACCATCCTCTCATTTAAAATTAAAAAAAATTTATAATTTTAAATATTTTTACTTGTTATTATTACGGCCGTAGTAATCTACATTCTGTAAAATTTTTACGCGTTTATTTATAACTGTATTTATAGAAGATAGGCCCATGTATGTCAATTAACGTCACCTATGGGAAACTCTTTAATTTTTAGATTTATTTTGTTTTACTTTTGCTATTGGAAGCAATAGTAACACGCATTTTTTTTTAATTTTAAAGTGGTGTCCTTTACGATTTATAATACACGTAAAAAACATATATGTTGCATAGAGACACTATTTAATTTGTAAAATTATGAACTCCTTTTAAAACTGAACTAATCTGTAAGCATAAAGTTTTAAATAAAGAAAAAAAAAACATTCAGATGAATTGATAAGCTAGTTAAAGATTTCTCTTTTTAGATTAAAAAAAAATTAATTTATTAAGCGGGTATGCGCTTTCTTTATTTATTCCTTTAAAAAATGAATCTAAACTACACTTATGTTTAATACTGATGTTCGATTGAGACTTGTGTTAAATTTAGACTGCCCTCATGTCTAAAAATAATCTTTTTATATAATGTTGAGTTTTAGTACCTGTTTGCTTAAACTAGGGTTAGTTATGAAAATGTACATTCTTTATCTTATTTTTATTAACATACCCTTTTCTTGGGTTGTTTATTTGTAAATTGTGTTTACTAAAAATGTGTTTGATATTTTCTTATCTCTAGAATATGTTTATATTTGATATTTCCCTGAAATGAATGTCTTTGTCCTGAAGTGTTTCTATCTTTGTTTCGATTACAATTTAGCATGTTATTACAAATAACCTTGGTTTTGTTTTATTACAAATAATCTTTGTTTTATTACAGCTAATGTTTGTGTCTTAAAGTATGTTTTGTATCTTTGTTTTAGTTTAATCATGCTTGATCTTGCTTTAGCTTAAATTATGTTTGTATCTTTGTTTTAACAACCTTGAGGTTGTAGTGTTCCTTAACTCTCCCCTTCCTAAATTAAATCGTACCGATTTAAACTGTAGTAGCCTGTAGCTTTACTAGCTCATTTCTATAAAGAACTTTAAAATTTTCGTCTGCTTTGCGTTGTCTGTATATTATACAATATTTGGATATTTTTATAGGTGTGTATAGACAACTAATAATTCCAGTTGTAATTATTATTAAGTAAATAAATGACCTAAAGGGGTGATTTTCTACAGGTATATAAAATTTCTTTAATGAGTCTAAGTTATTAAATGCATATTCTGTGTCTGTATATAAAAATTTTATTATCTCAAACTTTCACTATGTTTAGTGTGTATTGCTTCTAGCAATCCGGCATGTACGTTTTTATAAGTTATGTTATCTATATGTACTTCGTACGGTTATTTACAGTGTGAGTTCTGTCTAATAATACAAATCCTTCGTCAATTTGTAATAGCGGTTGATTGTACTCTTGAATAATTGAACATTTAGCGCTCTGATTTTCTAGTAATGGTATGATACAGTTGTCGTCCGTGTTATTGTTTCGTTTGCAAATATATTTTCCCAAATTATTTTTACACTATGTGATCCTAACGTAGTCCTTCCCGCATCTTGCTATTTCCTGGTCAGGAACAATTTTTCCGTGTCTAAAACTAATTGGAGTTACCTTAAAATAGTCACATTGGTTAGTTAGTACTGGGTACTTGTATATGGTGATTATGAGTTCATAAGTTCTAGCGATGTGTATGGCTGCGTATTCCATTATGTAAATTATTGGGGTTCTTTTTAATTCATGCGTAATCACTTCCCTCAAATCCTCCATGTCTAAAGCTTCCGATAAGAATTCATTGTTTTTTGCTGCATTAATAGTTCGTGTTATTAATAAAAGTTGGTCATGCACTTGTTCTAAGATTATATGGTTTTTTATATTTTTCCGATTGATTGTATTAAGAATTTTATCGAATCTAGAGTTTATTAATTTTTTTTTTGTATTATTTTCAATTAGTGTGTTAATGGCTTTCTCTTTTTGTATAACATCATCGTGATCCGGGATACCCGTACTAAATTTCAAGGCGGAACCTAAAAAATTTATTCCTCTTCTCTGAATATTATGCTCTGTTAGCTGTTTTGTAAGAATTTAAATTTTTTCAATCCAATTTTGTTCTTCTACATTAGGCTTATAATTACCACTAAGCACTTGCCTGTACGGCGAGAATAAATTTTTTAAGTTGCTTACAAGAAATAAATAAGAATAATTGTCGAATAACAATGCGTCGTGACCTCTTGTCAATACGTATTTTTTTCCTGTTAGATTTTGTAGTTTAAAGTCTGCTTGAATTATTGTTGCGGTTGTGATGACCATGATTAGTGATGTTAGGAATGTAATCCTCATTTTTTGTAAGTACATAATTTTTTATATTATTTTTATGTATGATCTGCCCTCCTTGAGTAAAGATAGTGTCCTCACGATCTTCCTGAACTATGTGTTTTTTGTATCTGCTATCGCTCTTACTTCTGATGTTAGTTCTAGCTACCAACACTTGATCTCCTTGTTGAAATGTCTTATGCTTTGATCCTTGATTTAACCGTTGTAGTGTCTTCTGCGAAGCATTTCTTAATTTATTTTGCATATCCTCCTTAGAGAATTTTATTAAAATAAAATGAATATCTTTGGGTTAATATCCTATAACTGAATGTGTAGAGTTGTTTATTTCTTTTACCGCTAGGAATAACTCCTCCGTTGCTGATGTTTCTTTATGTATCTTAAAAACTCGGGATAGTTCCGATATTGAATTGTGTGCTCGTTCGACTTGTCCGTTTGCTTTAGACCTGTGTACTGGGGTTTGTATCTTTTTATGGTTATGTTTTATACACATTTGGTTCACCATGATCGTATTCAAACATTTTTCATTATCTGTCAATCGTTTGCAGTTCGGAAAATTATTAATAAGAATTTCTTCTAGTTTTCTGTCCATATCAGCCTTTGAGTCGATGTCTCTGATAACTATGTATTTAGAGAATTTATCTATACCTACAAGATACTCGTTGAAATAAATGTCTATATGTATGTATTCCCCTGGATGTTCGGGAATATCCGAGTGTTGTAATGGTTCTTTTGTTGGGTTGCGTTCGTATTTACCATACAAACATGCAGTGCATTTCTTATTAAATGCCTTACAGTGTTTTCTCATGTCCGGCCAGTAATATTGTTCTAATAGTTCGTGTATATTATTTTTATAGCCTCTATGTGCTCTCTCGTGTGTTTCTTGTACTAATCGAATTTGTTCCTCTCTTTTCGTTATATCTCTTCATCTTATTGCTGTGTGTACGAATTTGGTGGTATTGAATGTATTCTTTATGATTCTACCGTATTTAAATAAATCTTCAGCTGTAGCATATATGGCGGTGATTTTTTGGGGTTGAATGCACTTTTTTAATTCGGTAATTAAATTTTTCTCGTTAGTAAATCTGATAATATGACGTAATTTACTCTGAAATATTATTTGTGTATGTATTTCATCAGATACTTCATTTGATATGAGTTCAATTTGTATTCCATACGCATTAAATGGTTGTTTTTATTATTTGTTCACTTGAGCTATCCCTTGAATGAACCGTGCCTACTGATGATGTATTTATAGCTTGTCGTGATAATGCGTCCGCCACAACATTTTGTGTACCAGGTTTATAGGTTAATTTAGCACCATAGTCTTCGATGATGGCTTTCCATCGTCTTAGCTTGGGGTTAGGATTTTTGTCTGAGATTGCGTATGTCAATGACTGATGGTCAGTAAAGATGGTCAAGTCAGCTATGCCGTATATGTAGTTACGTAATTTCTTTAATGCCCAAATTATAGCCAGTAATTCTTTTTCGTTAGTACTATAATTTTGTTCGGTGGTGCTCAGTGTACGAGATAAAAAATAAATTGGTTTCCTATTGTGACTTAGAACAGCTCCAATAGCTATGTTGGAAGCATCTGTTGTAAGTTCAAATGGTTTATTAAAGTTGGGTTGGTATAATTCCACTTGCTCTTTTAAACTATTTTTTAATTTGTTTACAGGTTCTATCGCTGATTGTTCCAGTTTAACCTCTGTATTTTTACTTTTATTTTTACCAATGTGAGCATTTTCTACTTTTAGGTGCAAAGTTAAGGGTTTTGAAATTTGAGCATAATCTTTTACAAATCTCCTATAGTAACCAGTAAGTCCCAAAAAACCTCTGAGGTCTTTTAATGTTTTCGGTATTGGAAAATTTTCTATTGCCTTTATTTTTTCCGGGTCAGTGGTTATTTTATTATATTTTACAATATGTCCAAGATATTCTACTTCTTCCATGAAGAATTTTGATTTTTCATTGGACACTTTTAAGTTCGCCTTATTTAGGGCATTAAAAATAGTATGGATATGTTGTATGTGTTCCTCTGGTGAGGAAGAATATATAATTACGTCGTCTATGTATACGTAAGCAAATTTTCCTATAAATTCTCGTAAAATATCATCCACACATCTTTGAAAAATGGAAGGAGCATTCTTTAAGCCGAAAGGCATACGTAAAAACTCATATTTTCCGCCATTTATACAGAAAGCAGTCTTCTCTCTATCCTTTTTCGTTATCCTAATTTGGTGGAATCCTGATTCCAAGTCGAGTGTGGTAAAGTATCTAGCTTTTCCTAGATTCTGTAAAGTTAAATTTATATCTGGAATTATATATCTGTCAGTAACTGTATGTTCGTTTACTTTTCTGAAGTCTATCACCATCCTACGTTTCGGTTTATCATTCTCATCAGTTCCTTTTTTGTGAACTGTTAACATAGGTGAATTATAAGGACTAAAGCTTTCTTGAATAATACCATCTTCTAGTAATTTTTTTTTATTTCTTTATTAACGAATTCTACGTCATTCATATTGCCCGGGTACTGTTTTGTCCAAATTGGATCATCTGTAGTTGTTTTAATGCTTGCCTCAATAGTTGTAGTAAAAGGTAGGGGACCTATTTTATTATTACCTATCATTAATTCTTCAATATCTTTTCTATATTCTTCACTTCCTATGGTGAAATTTATGTATGCATTATCCTTTTTTTCCTGCAATTCAAATCTTATTTCGTTACTGTTTATTATTGCGCCTAGATTTCTTATTCCGTCCCATCCTAATATTAAGTCAAAATTATCTATCGAATCTATTTCGAAGAAATCTATGTCTTTTCCCATAAACTTAATAGTTTGTTTAGTATTGACTATTGATTTACTATGCATACTTATAATTTATAAAGGCTTAATTTTTTCTGAATGGTTAATCTTTAAAGATTTTTTTTTATAATTTTTGGTTGCGCCTGTATCTATTAAATTAAAATTTTTTTCTCCATCATTCATTATAATAAAGGGCAACCCATTTTTTAGTTTAAAGACTTAGTAACTATTTTATTTACGGTACCTGTTTCTACAATAATACTTTGGTTATCATATTCCGCTGCAAGGTTATTGCTTCTCAGAAATTTATATTGGTGAAATTGTGTGCTGGGTTCTCGGTGTCTCTTCCAAGGATGATGTTGTTGATTATGAAAATTCGTTCTGCGATGTTGATTGGTGTTACCTCATGATGTGTCTATTGGTTCTGGACGTGGTTGAGACTGATATTGGGTAGGCACTTCTCTTTGTTAATTGATATACGATGGACGTCTGTGATGAGGATGATGGTTGTTATTGGGTCTTTGTGTTGGCTGTACATAATTCCTCTGTTCATTGCTGGAGTATGATAATCGTAATTTTCGATGCTCGTCATCGTGTTCTATGGTGCGTGCTACCGCAAAAGCATGTTCCAAATCCTTTATTGGATTTCCATATAGTGTGGAACGTATGTACGAGTTATTAATTCCGTCTTTGAAGACTCGTACAGCTTCTTGAGTGGCTTCATTTGCCTTTACATCTATTACTTCTTGTGAATGACCGGACATGGCAATTTCGGAAGTGATTAAGGTGAGAGCTTTATTAATTTCATCATGAAATTCTGATAAGTTGCGTCTACCTTGTTTTAATTTCTTCATTTCATCCTGAAGTTCATATAATGGTCTCTGATCGGCATAAGTATAATCTAGTCTGTTTCGTATAGCATCGAAATTGAATATTGTGTTGTGATTTGTTAATACGTCTGCGGCTGCGTCTTGTATCTTCGTTTTTATTATAAACAAGGCTTCCACGTATCTATTTGAGTTTTGGTGAATTCTGATATCTTCCATAAGCCTCGATACGTCTTCCCTCCAAATTCGGTATCTTGCGATATTGCCGTCGAATACTGGCAATGCTTTGAATACGTCCAGATTAATTTCCTCGGGTGTGGTGTATGAGACGTTCACTGGTTGTAATCTAGCCGTTGCTGGTGGTGCTATGCCTGGGTTGATTGGTATTTGATCGAGTCTTTCTTTCAGCGTTATATTCTCTTTCTGAATATTTTGTAGCATGATCTGCAAACTAGCCATTGGTTGGATCATTGTACTTAGGTCGGCTTGTGTCATTTCTTCCTCAGTAACTAGATTTCTTTGTTCGTCAAAGATGTTAAATTTTTTAATTCTTTCATAAATTTCTTCACCACACTTTTTCTTCACAATATGCTGTAACGACACGTTCTCCGCTGGTTGCTGGGATAGCTGCAGCGGAGTCCAGGGTCGTTGCAATTTATGTATCGTCCTAGGACGGAAAGGAAATGAAACGCTTCTTGTTCGAAAAGCGTTATAAAACTTCACTTTATGTTTTATTATCCTAATTCTTAAGGCTACAGAGACGGCTACCTAACGGTCGGGAACGAAATCGCCAATGTCAATAGCGGTTGAAGTAAGCGAGCTGCGGAAAAACAGTCAGCAAAACCAAGGGGTCTTGGGGCCGGTGTTATATGGCGCAGGGCGTAAAGCTGGCAGTTCTGCTAACGAGCAGCGTAGTGTAGTTGGCACGGGCAGCGACGCCAACGGCGATGGCGCAGGTAGCGTTAAAACACACGGCGACGCTACCGGGCGGCAATGGCACGGGCAGCGGCGCAAACAGCAATGGCGCAGGAAGCGCTTCAACAGCGATGGCGCGGGTGGTGCTTGAACACACAGCGATGCTACCGGGCGGCAATGGCATGGGCAGCGGCGCAAACAGCGATGGCGCAGGTAGCGCTTCAATAGCGATGGCACAGGTAGCGCTTGAACACACGGCGACGCTACCGGGTGGCAATGGCACGGGCAGCGGCCCAAACAGCGATGGCGCAGGTACCGCTTTAACAGCGATGTCGCAGGTAGCGCTTGATAACACGGCGACGCTACCGGCCGGCAATGGTACGGGCAGCGGCGCAAACAGCGATCGCGCAGGTAGCGCTTCAACACACGGCGACACTACCGGGCGGCAACGGCATGGGCAGCGGCGCAAACAGCGATGGCGCAGGTAGCGTTTCAACAAGCGATGGCACAACCGAGCGGCAATGGCAAGTTAGTGACCCAACCCCACACATGCAACTTGCTTGTGTATCTGACTCAATGACAGCTGTGATGTTTTTATTTACTTGCCAGCTGACTGTTTTTAAAAGCGCGGTCTGCGACTCGTAGGTGGCGACACGCATCTCCCGACTGTTAATTTCAAACAAGTACTTTCAGCTTAACTTAAATTAATTCATGATAACAAACTTAAATCATAATCACAATTCATAATAATAATTCTTCATAATAATAACTCATAATAATACTTCAAAATAATAATTTATAATACTAATTCAAAATAATAATTCATATCAATTCTTTAAACTAATTCAGTTGTTGTGGAGGTGAAAACGAAGGCCCTGACTTTCATCGTTACAGTGCAATAATTTTACTTATGTGGAAAAGTTTTATATATATATTTTTTCTTTTAATGATCCTTTTCTTATGAAGGATTCTTTCTTGCTGCGACAAGGATGCTTTGGTCCGCTCCTTAGAAGGATAAAAATATATTATCCTCCTGGCAGGATCGCCAGTTAAAGATTTCTCTTTTTAGATTTTTAAAAAAATTTATTTATTTAGCGGCTATGCGCTTTCTTTATTTATTCCTTTAAAAAATGAATCTAAAATACACTTATGTTTAATACTGATGTTCGATTGAGACTCGTGTTAAATTTAGACTGCCCTCATGTCTAAAAATAATCTTTTTATATAATGTTGAGTTTTAGTACCTGTTTGCTTAAACTAGGGTTAGTTATGAAAATGTACATTCTTTATCTTATTTTTATTAACATACCCTTTTCTTGGGTTGTTTGTTTGTAAATTGTGTTTACTAAAAATGTGTTTGATATTTTCTTATCTCTAGAATATGTTTACATTTGATATTTCCCTGAAATGAATGTCTTTGTCCTGAAGTGTTTCTATCTTTGTTTCGATTACAATTTAGCATGTTATTACAAGTAACCTTGGTTTTGTTTTATTACAAATAATCTTTGTTTTATTACAGCTAATGTTTGTGTCTTAAGGTATGTTTTGTAACTTTGTTTTAGTTTAATCATGCTTGATCTTGCTTTAGCTTAAATTATGTTTGTATCTTTGTTTTAACAACCTTGAGGTTGTAGTATTCCTTAACTAGCTCCTTCTTTTTGACGTCGGTTAAAAAGTGTTTGTGCCTCAGTCGTTTATATACAGAACAGAGAAAAGAAATTGCCTTGTTTTTATTGCTTTGGATACGTTCACACAAAAATAATGATGTTGAAGTAGCTACACACTGCGCCAATTAAGCGAATGAGCACAGATTCACACAGCGATTGTATGATAAAATATGATGTATGCATCACTTTCATCAGTTATTCACAAAGACTCATGAATGCCGCGTCTGTATTCATGAATCATTTGTGAATACTTGTGAATGAAGGGCATACAGAACAAAATTAAAACACATAAAAGAGAATTTTAATATTGTACGTAGGATGAGTGTTGTCAACTTTCCAACTTTGCGATTATACAAAGTAGGATTAATAAAAAAGTAGATACATAAATAGTGTATTACTTCAGGCTTGCTTGTATTTAAGAACTGAATTCGAAAATAATATATTATTTACAGACATAGGTCAATATTTTTGTTTTTTGTTTTTCGGTAATGATATTGCCTGCTGCAGAGGAAACTAACAGGCACTACTAACAGGTATAGCCAAATTTTTCTTTGCTATTCTTAACAATAGGGGGTAATTATTAGTATGATGGTTCCACTAGTCCAAGACATCGAAATTGATGTCATCCTTCACATAGCAGGAAGAGTACCGGTTAAATTCGTCAGTAATGCTTTGTTTTGTAGAATGCTTTCTCGTGCTTATAAAATCGGAAAAACAATTTGAAATACCGTTAAAAGATAGAAAAATTAAAAGAAGTACACTCAAGAAAATAGCGAAGGAGCCCTGATACATTTTGTACTCTTAAAACTTTTAAATTTTTACATACATACTTCTTGTTCATTTTGTAGATTATAATTTACATCATAGGTGAGAAAGATATTCTTTATTTGTGCTAATGTTTGTAACGCATATACTAAAAATAGTGCAATAGAAAAACTGAAAGAAATTATGATACTTTCTTGTTTAAAAAACATTTAAACTACTGAAAGATCAGCAAAATTTGCGGCACTGTGTATATTTCAGCAGACTCATTTTCTGCGTATGTAAAGGGTGATTTTTTAGCTATTATCTTTTTGGCAACACTGGTTTAAACGAATGACGCACGTTTCGTGTTTTGTTTCACTGTCAAACATCTTCAATTTGGTCTCAAATTTAACCATGAATCGTCTTACAAACGAACGCGCGCTTCTTCCAATTTATGGTCAAGCTCATTTTTGGTTCAATGGGTACGTAAATAAGCAGAATTGTCGATTTTGGAGTGAATATCAGCCAAAAGCATTGCAAGAGCTTCCAATGCATCCAGAAAAGGTCACAGTTTGGTGCGGTTTATGGTCTGGTGGCATCATTGGACAACTGTGAATGATGAGCGCTACCGTGAGATGATAACCAACGTTTCTTTGCCTAAAAAAAATGGTGCCGCATGCCACACAGCACGCGCAACAATGAACTTATTGAGAGGCGAGTTCGGTGGCCGCCTAGATCATGCGATTTAACGCCTTTAGACGAGACTTTAGCTCATGTCTATACAGACAAGCCCGCTTCAATTGACGCATTGAAAAACAACATTGAAGCATTTGTACGTGAGATAACGGCCGATGTGGGAAAGAGTATGCTAAAATTGGACTGAGCGGATGGACCATTTGAGGTGCAGTCAAGGTCAATATTTGCATGAAATAATTTTCAAACATTAAATTATATGGACCGTACTATCGATTCAAATAAAGATTTCATGCATTCTTCTGAATTTAATGTTTTTTTTTTTTTTTTTTTTGAAAAACTTTCCTACAGCTTTTTAAAGACCACGCTTTACATATACACAATTTGTGGTTGATGTTCGTACAAGCAATTATTTTGTTTCAGTTTCTTATTTCTTTTATTTATGGATGAATACCATGATGAATACTATGAAATCTGATGGTCAGCAATGAATAGGTACCAGAGTTTCAAGCAGTTTTCAAAATTTTCAGATGGCATGAATAAAACTGTTGATTAACTTGTGTTGGCATAATAAGCCAAAGTAAATGGAGAGTTAAATACAAGCACGTGCATTGATGTTTTTGAGCAATTAAATGAACGGCAAAAGCAATGAACATATGACTGAGCAATAAAAGTGAATATGCAATATTCTTGTCTCTGATACAGAAATTATTGGCAGAGTTTCGAAAAATGTATTTAACTGATTAATTGGTAGGCAAATGTCGTTAAATCAGCCTGCATCATTCAAATATGGATTTATGGCTGTTCTGAATCTCATACACCCTTCAGCATATATGTATACCCACATGTACCATAATGCAGATTTCCCACTAAGGAGTTTAGATATAAATCGGCTTAAGAAATTCTTGTCTACTATAAAGTTTTTCTGTTCATAAAAGCTTCTTTTTTGAAAATTGTAAGTTTTGCTTAGAGTTATTGTTGCAACTTAGTAAATGAAAAAGTTCCTGTATCAGATGGAAGGTCAACATAACAACAGTCACCTGCAGGATACAAGCGAAATTTTAAGTTTTTCTAGTTTAGTAAAATGACTCTAATCAAAAAAGAAAAAATTAATCAACCTTAAAAGAAATATCGTGCTAATTATTCCGACCAAATTATTAAAATTACTATTTCCCTACCGCTTACTTAGCTCTTCAGAAAACTTCTCACAAACATTTTAATTAACTTAAGATTTTTGTCTAACCATTAAAGACAAAAATCAAAGTTTAAGCAAAAACAACAATAATAAATACTGACTTTATTTTTCTTTATTCACTGTATACGGCTGACTTTTTTAAACTGTTTTATACAGTTAAAAGTTTATAAAAAATATAATAAAAACAATAAAAAATACTTCAAAATATAACATGAGAAATGTAACTTCAATCAAAAAAACCAAATAGAATAGAATAGAGAATTATGAGAAAAGAAAAAAGCATCAAGTAAAGAAACTGGTTAGTCCATATTTTCCAAGTTATGAGCCTCTGAATTTATTTTACACAGAAAAGTAAATCACTATGGGTATAATTTGAAAACTTGAGGATACACTAAAATTTTTTAAAAAAATGCTTAACCCATTAAGAGCCGATGATATTTTTATGTAAAATTATATTTAGCAATTATTATACCCTTCACCACAAAAAGTGGACCCCACAAAGAACATATACTGTGAATCCTTATGCATAGCGAAGTCGATTGAGCGATGTCCGTCTGTCCGTCCGTGTTAGTGTTAAAATCAAGTTTGCCGAGGCAAACTTTAAGAGTCGATGTCACTTTTATGTAAAATTATATTAATGCAGTACCAAATTTTAATTTTTAAATTCTCTGTCACCCCAATATTTGCGTTTTTGATTGGAGTTACTTCACTAAACTATATTTACATCGATAGTGAAGGGTATATAAGATTTGGCATAGCCGAGTAGCGCTATATTCGGCTTACTTGTTTTTCTTCTTATTATTTTTTTAATTTTTGTCACCCGAATATTTGTTGTTTTGATTGGAGTTACTTCACTAAACTAAATTTACATTTATGGTGAGGGGTACATAAGATTCGGCATAGCCGGTTATAGTACTTTTACTTTTTCTGAAGTGTTTTTAATGTCATATTGAAATACAAAAGTATTTGTTTGTAGTAATGTTTATAATTTTCTGTAAATTTACTTTATTGATTTATTTGAATGTCAGATTTCTATCTTAATATGTACTAATTTTACTACAGCACATACATACATACATATATATACACACACATATTTTTACATGTTATTTTTTTTATTAAGCTTTTATAATTATTAGTGATATTGAATTTTGTTGCATGCACCTTGTAAAATTGGTCACAACAAACTTTTTATCATTATAACTTATGTATATTTTTCATTTTCGTTGTCCTTCGTTAGTATCTTGTAGACACTTCTGGTCATCACGTGGTAATAGCTATTGATTATTTCATTTTTTTTCTTTATACAACGAAAGAATTAAAACATAAAAATTTTTATTTTAAATACTGAAAAGAATTCACAGCAAAAGGAGTTAAAACTGTTGCAAAAAATTGTTGTAACAAAAACAAAGAAATGGCGGAAAATGTGCGAGTAGTTGTTAGATGTCGCCCCATGAACAAAAAAGAGCATGAGTCTAATAGCAGGGTAAGTTTTTGGGAATACATGTTTTTATTGCTTTATAGATGTAAAATAAACAGTAAAAACACTAAATGTAATCTAAACGTTTCTGGGAAGATGTTGCTTAAATTCGTAAGTTTTTTCCTATTCCCAAAACTGATGAATTTATCATAAAAGTAAAGAGTACGCTCCTTTAAATTTCCTAAGGAAGAACCCTTGTTATCATAAGATAATTCATCAGGTATTATCACTAACTTATCAATTATGTGGCATTGATTTTTGTAGCCAAATAAAAAATCCTTAAAAAAACCCAACAAGTTTTATTTTGGGAAGTTATTAGGTGGCAGTGTTTTTGCGTCTATATGCCAATTTAATTATTAACTATTCATTAAAAAAGGATACTTCATAAACGTTTGTACAGTTTTCTATTATAAAAATATTATTCAATGTAGCTCAACCTGTATACCACAATATTTCCATGTGAGAAATTTCTTACTCTTATTACTAACACGTTGTGCCAAAGCGAATCGATACTAGGTGGTCGCAATGGCAAATTCATTTATTTTCGCCAAAACGTTAGATGTCAAACACCATATAAAAAAAATTTACATATTTTTTATATATGGACCTTGACATTCCAGGTTTTGGCTAAAATTAATGAATTCGCCACCGTGACCACCTAGTATTAATTTGCCTTGCGTTGTGCTTATGAATTATTTTGCCATACTTTCAATATAACCTATTAACGTGACGAATTAACTTTTTACTTTAATGAAGTCTAGTATGTATAAAGAAAAAATATTAAATGTAATAGTGGTGGCACTGACAAAAAAACATGTTGGCAGAGCAAAGGCAAAATTGAAGAAAGGACTTGTATCGAACAAATCTGACATAAAACTTAAATATATATGCCAAAGGCATAGCTGATGTCAGTTTTTCCTTCCCACGTATAATTCAAGGACATTACCATACTTTGAGTTCTGTCCTTAAAATTTATATGCCTGAGGCAAACTTTGGGGACATGTAAACTTGAGGACATTTTCATGATTTTTTAATTTTCCAATGTATAATAAAATATATAATAAAATACGTTTTTGCCTATACATACTCAATAAATACAATATAAATCGATTTTTGTAGTTATTTATTTTTATTATATTGCAACCTTCTTATTTCGGCGCTGTCAAAAATTTTATATTTTACTGACTTCAAAGTTATGTTTAGGCTGATATTGTTGTTGTGATTGTAAGAAGGTCAAACACATCCAATTAGGAACAAAAATATGTTGTAAATTATTGTTCATTTTTTTTTATTTTTTTATATAATCTGGCAACGCTATGAAAAGCATGTAGAAAAATCACATATCTGTGCAACAATTAATAGTTTTAATTAAAATAAGTGATAAAATATCATAAAAAAAACTTAGAAAAAAAACAACTTAATAACTACTGGTTAGCCACTTACTTCAAACTAACCTAACTTTATACAACTAACTTGATTATGGCTCTAACATGCGCAATTTGTTCAGCTATTTGCAAAAAAACGGACACAATTGTCTGCATGCTCTGCAATTCTTACCGGCACATTAATTGTTTAACCAAACAAACACCACCCTCAAATCCATCAGTTTTGGAAAAAATTATAAAGGCAAAACCTAGCTTTTCATTTGGATGTAATGCTTTTTTCAACGCATCGTGTCTTAATCCAGTGACATCGAAGATGGAAGCTGTCGAAAAACAACTATTGGACTTGACTAACATTATCAAGGAAAGTGTAACAATGCAGCTCGATAATATAAAGTCAGATCTTGCAACAACTTTAGAAAATAACAAAAGATTTGAGAACAAAAGAGCTGATATAATTGTTAATGGCCTACCAGCACATCAGTCGGCTAATTTAAATTCTATGGCAATTTCCATAGCTAAGGCATGTGAAGTAAATATTGCTGAATTTGATATAAACTCATGTGTGTGGATCCGAAATAAATCATCTCTTTTAATCAAATTAAATAACACTTTTGAAAGAGGCTTAATAATAAAAAACCACAGAACAAAATATAATTTGACACTAAAAGATGTAATACAGACTGACATTAATAAAAGAATATACCTGAACGATCATCTGACTCCTTCCGAAACCAAAGTTCATAACTTTTGTCGTGGCAAGTTGAAGTCTAGTAAAATTAAAAGTTAGAGAATATTATATACTAATCCAGTAAGTGTCAAGCCAGTTTATCCAAACAAAAAGGAGGTCATATTTAATGCAATGGACTCAACCAACAATCAACATGAAGGACAACATGTTTAAGATAATATTTATTTTTGTTTCTAAAGATGCTTTTGTTTAAGTTTATTTTCTTTTTATAATCATTACTTTTTTTTGAGTTACGTACATATGTTATAGAATTTATGATACTTCTTTCTTACTTCACCTTTTCACTTTAAAAATAGTACTTTCCCTTCCTTAGTTACATACAAGGATGTATTACATTTATTCTTACATATTCTTCACTTTGTTTGCTTATTTTTTATTTTTATTAAGTTTTTATTAAAGTTCCATCAAAATTTATTTATTATTTTCATATGTTGTTACATGAAGTGTAAAATCTGTTAAGTAAATAATAAGTAAAGTTCAATATCAAACTCTTTAAAACTTCGCTCTATAAAATACTGTTTTTTTAACCTTTTTTATAATATTTTTTTATAATAGAAAATATATACTTGTATGAATAATGACCCTTATTATAAAATATTCCTATATACACCTTTAAACGTACCTTTTTAAATACGAAAATGAATACATAGAAAAAAAGAAAAACAAAACAAATGTAAAGCAGAATCAAAATAGTAACAAAATAGTAACTTGAACTGCGCCCAGCAAACGTGTTTAAAAGAATTAAATTTGTGCTGTTCTTTTTTGCCTTTTTCCCCCTCAATTTTTACATTAATAAATCTTTAATTAAATAGTAGGGAAAAATGGCTAGAAAGAAAAAACTTGAATTATGACTTCTTTCTTTCTCTACTTTTTATATCTTATTAGCTGTTAGTATCTATTTGCTTTTTATGCATAAACTTATTGTAATAGTATAATCATAACAATGGATTTTTAATTTTAGCAATATAACTAAAATTTTTTGCTAAATCTAATATATCTTATTGATTTTAAACAAAATCTATTGTTCTTTATTCAGTTTGTTAATGGTATCCAGATATGCATTTTAAATAATTATTGTTTTATTATACTTTTTATCACTTAGTCTTTTTATTATATTACATTTTACACAGAAAGGAAAATTTTATATAATTGGATATGACATTTAAAAATATTTTTAATCTAACAATTAGGGATAATACTTTTTTGCACAAGTAATGAAAATTGAAATTAATTCTAATGTCTGATAATTTGGGAACTTTAGTACGTGACAGCAACATGATAAACGCTCCTTTAAATGTTAATGATTTTAATATTTGCAACTTTAGTGCTCAAAGTTTAGTTCCGAAAAATAATTCTTTTAAATTTCATGAAATAAGACAAATTTTCGAAGGCAGTAATTATGATGTTATTAGGGTAACTGAGACTTGGTTAAAAAGCTATGTTTCAAACGGAGCAATAGAGATGAATGATTTTCGTATCTTCAGAAATGATCGATGCAGGTCGAGAGGAGGTGAAGTTTGTCTTTATGTCTCAAATAGATTTAAAGTTCGTGTTGTTTGCGATATTTTCGATGAAGGCATCACAGAAACCCGTTTTTTTTTTTTGGAAATTTCCTTAAATGAGTTTAAATTGTTGGTGGGAATTGTATACTTACTACACGGCAACTTTTCTAGCTGTGAGGAGTTTTATCTAGTAGGTATTATAATTGCATTATAATGGGTGATTTTAACGCGGACCTTTTTACAATATCTAATATTGTAAGGGACTTTTGCTCCATTTCAAATTTATCGGTTATGCACAATTGTCTGCCTACTCATGTAAATGAGTTCCACAATTCGTCATCTTTAATTGATTACTTCTTGGTGTTTCCAGCACTCGATTCTGGACATGCACTCATATCACTGTCATACAGAATAAAGTCCAACCCTCCATTGAGGGAATACTTTTATAGGGATTATTCTGCAAGTATAAATGAACAACTAGACATTTTTAAAAAAATTTATTTTGAAACTTTTGATTTGAATATTCCTTTAAAAAAGTTTTGCCCTCAGGATAATGACGCTTGAATGAACTGCAATGAGATAAAGATTGCGAAAAATTATTAGAAATCTAGCTTGGAGTGTATTTACTAGCAGCGATTCGACTGAAAATCGTAAAATTTACTGTAGATACAGAAACAGGTTGAAAGCATTAACGAAAAGTAAGCGAAGGTTATTTTATACACGTTATTTTGAAAATTGTTCCCAGTCTCATTATTAGAGAAAAATAAGATCTGAAGGTGTTTTCGGAGATGATCATCCAAGTGATATTTTTGATGTTAATGAGTTTAAAGACCACTCCGTTCTTCCACCAATTAGCAACTCGGATAACTTCAATAACACTTTTAATGCAAACAACAGATTTTATTTTGGAAACATTGATGAACTCGAGGTGTTTGAAGCATTAAATAGTATTAAATCTAACTCGGTTGGTCCAGATGGTATTCTATTAAAGTTTATAAAACTTGTATTTCCATTCATATCAAAGTTTTGGAAGGTTGGTAGAGTTGTGCCCATACCCAAGGCAAAAACAACTCGCTCTCTTTCAGATTTTCGATCAATAAGTATTCTTTCTTTAAGTTCTAAATTTCTGGAAATAGTATTAAGAAATTAAATTCAAGATCATCTTAGTTCAGAAAACTTATTAAACCCTTATCAGTCTGGTTACAGGAAAGGCTATAATACAACTGGTCTAGTCTTAGATATTACAGATACATTGAGGCATAACATGGATAAATCGCACAGCTCTATACTTGTTACTTTGGATTTAAGAAAGGCCTTTGATTCTTTAACTGTGAATTATTATGTCACAAGCTCAGTAAAGAATTTAACTTTAATAATACGGCTCGTACCTTAATGTCTTCATTTGTAAAGGGTAGAATGCAGTATGTTGAACTTAACTGTCAAAGGTCGACTACACTAGAAGTGTTTAGGGGTGTACCGCAAGGGTCTATTTTAGGACCATTATTTTTTTTAATGTTTATAATTATAATTTTTGTAAATGCTATACGTATGCAGATGATATTCACTTATTAGGAAATGACTCTGGTTTGGGGTTAAATTATCTTGCCAATAATATTAACAATGAGCTAAGAAATGTTGCAGACTGGACAAAGCAAAGTTTGTTGTTGCTTAATTCTTCTAAATCAAAGTGTCTGTTTTTTCTCATAGCTTATTCCCACCTACGATATCACTCAAGAAGACTCCATAATACTTGTGTCGCATCATAAAGTTTTAGGAATATACCTTGATTGCAAACTTAACTTTTTATATCAAGTCAACAACATAGTTTCAAGAGTGTCTTACGTATTAAGACGACTGTACAACTTAGGCATTTTCCTTCTTTTAATTGTGAAAAAGCGGGTAGCAATATCGTTGTGTCTTCCACTATTTTTGTATGGGATTGAGGTTTTTTCAGGAATGTCATAACAAAATATTTCATAACTTCGTATTTGCTCTAATAGTGTAGTGCGATTTATTTTAAGTATAGGGATCACATTTCAGCTTATGTAATTCGCACATTGGATTCAGACTTTCAAACTTTTATAGACCTGCGAATAATTACTCATTTTTATAAAACAATGAAAAATGGTCAACCATCTTACATTTTTGAGATATTTACTTTTGATCGCTCTTCTAGAACCAGTATTTTGATATGTCCAATTCACTTTATACATGAGCCGATCATTCGTGGTAAACGTAGTAAGAATTTGGAATAGTACACTTCCGCATGAAGTTCGAGGGTTTGATAAAAAAGTTGGTCAATTTATGAATATAGTACAAAAATACTTATAAGCTCGTTGTTACGTTACTAATTAAAACTACGTCAGACTATTTGAATATAACTTATTTGAATTTATTTGTCAATATTTGTGCAAAAAATGGGGGGATTAGATTAATTTTTTAATTTATTATTTTCAAATAAAATTATTTATATTAAGCTGAAATTTCAATATTAAATTGTAGTTGCAATGTAAAATACTGAATTCATTTGGCCTTGCAGCCTGTAATTCTTTGCATAAATAATTAAATAAATAAAATAAAGTTCGTCCAATAATAATTGTAAAATACCGTTTACAGTTTTAAGTTTTAAAGAACCTTTCTGGAACAAATCGTAGCTTAAATCATAAAAATAGATACTTGAGGTGATAGAGAATTAAAAAAAACTGGCACTAAACTATATTAAAGACCATATTATACAAACACTAATAACTCAGCCATTTTGGTAAACGGCTGACATACGCAAGCAGATGAGTATCGGAGCTTAAGTTCTAAAGCTGGGTACTATCCATCTTCCAGAAAAGTTAGGTACCTTGCACCTGCAAATTTTCTAATGCTTCGCATTTCTTTTGGTTTTAAAATGGTACTTTTATTGCATCTTGGACTTTAAAAATTATAGATTTATAGGAATTTTAAAATTAAAATTTTTAATTTTTCGATACTCTGGTCCAGCTTTTTCGAAATAGTGCTTACTGTTTTCAGCAGTTTTTTTTCAGAACTTTTTACCATAGTAAGGGAGCAAAACTTAAAAATTTTTGTATATTTTTCCCTAAAAAGGTCCATGAATCACCTTTTTTATATAAAAAATGTTTCTAAAGAAATATATAAAATTTTTTATTTTTGTTTAAGCTGACTATATGTGTGTACGTTTGCACCAAATAACATACAAAATTTATCAGAAGATATTTGACCTATTTTACATTAATATTTTGAATTTACCCTATATTTTTAATTCTTTCAAAACAAACCGACTAAAAAACAGACAAACTTAAAATCATATTTCTTTAGGACGGTAATTATACATTAATTATATTACATTATATTCGACAAAGATTTTGTCAGGATTTTTTGTATGTCGTAGAACAAAATATGAATGCAGTTAAACAAGAAAGCTCAACAGTCACCTTTATTTTTTTACACTTTTAATTGCTGACACAGTAAATCAAAATTTGTTTAAATATTAAGCGTTAGTCTATAATTGTTCCAAAGATTGGCAAAAACATTAAATAACAACCATTTGGGCACCCTTTAATTTTTAATTTTTTTTTACTCATACTTGTTGTTATACTATATCAAGTGATAGACATTCTGCCTAATTTTCAAGACTTAACGGTTTCAAAGATAGGGAAATTGTAGGGACACCCTTTCACTTGTGATTTCAATTTTGCTGTTTGTTATAGCGGACTTAGCAATAAAAGTTCTGTGCAAATTTCATTGAACTGTCAACAACTATTCAACAGTTTGGTCATATACATCAAATAACAGCAACTATTGTAACACCCTATGATTTAAATTTTATATATTTATGCTTCTTAATATAGCAGACAAAGTAGTGGACGTTCTCTTTAATTTTCAAACAATATAACAGTTCAAACGATATGGTCATATAGTTCAATTAACTTCAAATATGGGAACACCTTTTGATTTCTAAATTCAAATTTTATACTTAGCAATAAAGCTTTCTTGTAAAATTCAAATATCTTTCTGTAATAGCTCGAAAGTTTGGCCACATACACTTATTACACAAATTACATTAGCTATTGGGACACCCTTTAATTTTTAATTTTGAATGTTTAAACTTGTTGTTGTAACGGTAATCGACATCCTGTGTTTGTATATAACGGTTCAAAAGATAGGCGCATAGAAGTCAATTTACGTCACCTATGGGGACACCCCTTAGTTTTTAGATGAATTTTTGTATTACTTTTTGTATTACGTATTGCTATAGTAATACGCATTTTTTTAATTTTAAAGAAGTGTGCTTTACGGTTCATAATATAAAAACATGTATGTTGTATGGGGGCATTATCTACCAAATTACAAAAAATTTCCAAATTCGGTTCAAAAAGACTTAGTTCTGCAGACACAAACATAAATAAACCAACATTCAGTATTTTTTTTAAGTCGGTTAAAAAGCTATATTTTCGAATTTCTGCTAAAAATATTGCATGTTACTCCTTATGAAAATTTAATTTTTTTTAAGTAGTTAACGATAAATTTAAACAAGTAAAAGTGCTATATTCGGCTATGCCGAATCTTGTATACCCTTTACCTTGTATGTAAATCTGGTTTAGTAAAGTAACTCCAATAAAAAACAAATATTGGGGTGGCAAAAAAATAAGGTTAAGCATTTAAAAAAATTAAGCATATCCTCAAAGATCTCTTCAAAAGCTTTTAAATGATACCCATATTAAAAAATATGGTGCACAATCGCACTTGTGTATGAAAAGTTCAGAGGTCCATAACTCGGAAAATAAGGGCGAGCGGAGGTAGGCGTGGTGTTTTGCCCGCTACCTTGAAGGCATATTTTGTACAAAATAATTTTTTAAACTTTAAAATATCGTGCTGATTGACTATTGAGGGTGAAAGCACGTTTTAGTGTCTATTTCGCTACCACTTACTTAGCTCTTTAGGAAACTTCTCACTTACATTTTAAATAAACTAAAGATTTTTGTCCAAACAATAAAGACAAAAATCAAAGTTTAATCAAAAACAACAATAATCAACATTGATTTTACGTTTCTTTACCCACTGTATACGGCTGACTTTTTTCGCCTCTTCTATACAGTAAAAAGATGTTGATAAATAAAATAAAAACAACAATAAAATATCACAAAACACTATGATAATTTATTTTTTTGCACGGGCACTTGCAATTTATGTAAGTAAGAAGATTTCTGAAGTAAGCGGTAACGAAATGGCCACCAAAACGTGCTTTCTCCCTCAATAGTCAATATTGATTTTAATAATTCGGTCGGTATAATCAGCACGATATTTTAAAGTTTAAAGTTTAATTAATTTAATTTTCCCGTGATTCAAATTTTAGTAAAGTAATTTTTATTTTCTTTCATTTTCAGAATATTGTTTTTGTTGATAAATGTTCGGTGTCTGTAACAAATCCTTTAGATCATTCAACTCCAGCAAAAATTTTTACTTTTGATAGTGTTTATGGTGAATTAGAAAGGACTGAATTATTATATAATGAAGTCTGTTATTCACTTGTTGATAATGTTCTTGAAGGCTATAATGGTACAATATTTGCATATGGACAAACTGGATGCGGTAAGACATTTACAATGCAGGTAAATTAAAATAAATTTTTCAACAAAAACTTTTACAATCTAAATCTGTAAAACACCTTAATCCCTTAAAAATACAAAATATTGTGTGCACCATTTATCTACCAGAAGTTCTTCTTATGCTTTTAAAACATGTATGAAGCAAACCGACGCACAGTGACTGAAAATCGTTTTTCGTTGGCCAAAAGTAAATTTTTTTTTTGTCACCGATTTTTAAAATTTTTACGTCATTTTGTAGTTAATATATACAAATTAAGGTAGCCAAAAAAATTATGTTAAATTGCGTTATGATAATTGCGGGCGTGGCATGCTGTCAAACTCAACTTTTTTTTAAATTTCAGAAAAAGGTGTTTTTCTTTGGTTTTTTACCAAAATTAAATGGTTACTACTCGCAAGCTATCATCGATAATGGTCTGCGGTTTTTTTTTATAATGTTGATAGGATTATTGTCTTTAGTTGTTGTAAGTAGGCACAGCTCTAGCGTTTAATATTAGGGGCGTTATGAAATATTTATGAAACTACTATATTTTCCTCAAATTTAAACTTTAGTGGAATAGAACTTCTAGGGAACAAAAGGGAACAAGAAACGTATACAACCACGAGAAAGGTGAAAGTGTCCTCTTTAAGGGTATATATACTTTTGCACCCGCCACGAGCCGCCTGTAGAACACTTTTTTTCATTGTAATGAAATTACTCGAAAAAAATTCATATACAATGGTGTATTAAATTTTCATTTTTTTGCCTAAAAGTTTATTTTTTTTTTAGTTTAGGCTACGTATAACTAAAAAAAATAAATATAATACCTTCGAAAGGGTTTAATGGCTTTGTCTTGATCAGCAAAAAATAAGTAATAAAATTATCACAATGGGCTCTACAGAGCATATGATCTCTTTCTAAATTTACCTGTTATCAAACGTTAGGGTCGACCAAAGTCATAAACAATTTTATAACAATAATTGCGACATTAAACCACTAAAGTTAAAAAACAACCCCATATTGACGCATGAGTGCAGTTTTGTTCAATTTAAGCGCTACCTGCTATGAAATTAAAGATCAGTGTGTGAAGAACATGTATCTAAAAATTTACAAAGGTACGGATTCGTAAAGGGATTACTTAGTAATAACTTAATCCTTTAAGTGTACGGATAAAACATAACACACGCAAATAAAAATATTCAGAAGAAAATGGAGAGCTTCAGTTATAAAGAACTGGCCGAAGTGTATTTTAAAAACAAAAACTAAGAAGATGTTCTTAATTACGTTAAAATAAAATTAAACTTAAATTCGTGTAGCACCGAAATGCAAGAGCAATTATATAATTTCGTCAAAGCACTAAAAAAACGCTACAAAGAAGTTATGTACAGTAAACAAAAATTTTATAT
Source organism: Cistogaster globosa (assembly GCA_937654795.1). Lineage (NCBI taxonomy): Eukaryota > Metazoa > Arthropoda > Insecta > Diptera > Tachinidae > Cistogaster > Cistogaster globosa. Next base: position 14,766,807 of record OW569408.1, read on the forward strand.
AAAAAGTGCAAAGTGGTTAGGTCAACTTACTGTCGCTGCAGAAACAGCAAAGCAAGATAAGGCTGGAAGACCACGCAAATCATTAGTGGACAACTGCAGCGATAGATCTAAGAGGCGGAAGCTTAAAGATATTAACGATGCCTTTGGTTCTACAAATATAAAAGAATTTTTCCTACATCAATTACGATCACAGAACTAATTTACAAAAGTAGATATCATTGAAAAAGTTGTTAAAGCTAGTCCACCGAGAACAAAACGGATTCTTAAAAGTATACCAACTCCGAATGATGCAATACAGTACACAAATGAGGAGGCATTAGCATTATTTCTGGATTTGAAATTAACAAAACAGCAATATATTAAACTCAGACAGCGTGCGATTGAAAAAGGCTCAAATATATATCCAACATATCATCACATAACCGCAGCTAAAATGGACTGTTTGCCATCAAAGGACACTATTACAATCACACAAATTTCGGCAGAGATACAACTACAATCTCTACTTGATCACACAGCCGAACGCTTGCTGCAATCAATAACAGGAAATGAGTTGAAGAAATACGGAAACACAAAGTTAATTCTTTTTTGTAAATGGGGATGTGATGGTTCTTCGGGACAAAAACAATATAAACAAGCTGTATGTGAAAATATTTCTGACTCAGATATGTTCATTGTATCATTTGTACCATTGCGATTGAAAAAGATATTGGAAGATTCAGAGCCTTCGACTAGTACAACGCAAACAATGGATATTTGGAAAAATGAGACACCATCTTCTACGAAATACTGCAGGCCAATCAAATTTCAATTCAAAAAAGAAACAAATGATGTTATTAATAAAGAAATTAGTGATATCAAGGCCCAAATTACAACACTACAGCCGTTACAATTACAGTTAGATGGGCAGCAAATTGAAGTAAGCTACCAGTTAGTCCTGACAATGATAGATGGAAAAGTGGGTCAGGTTTTGACTAATACGAAGGCTGCATCCAGCTGCATTATATGCCAAGCAACATCAACCCAATTAAACCAAGTCCCAGCAAAATCATTAGATAATACCGATGCATATGAATTTGGATTATCACCACTACACGCAAGAATACGACTTATGGAACACATAATAAGAAACAACGAGACCAACAAAGAGTTAAGAAGTTCAAAAAAGAAACATGTTCAAGATGAATATCGCAAACGTGGACTGATTATAGATCAGCCAAAACAAGGGTCAGGCAATACAAATGATGGCAATACCGCAAGAAGATTATTTTCAGATCCAGAAACAGCATCTGAAATAACAGGAGTGGATTTTAACCTTATTTTCAGATTTAAAATAATACTAGAAGTACTTGCGTGCAATGAAGAAATTAACTGTATAAAATTTGGAGATTTTGCTAAGGAAACTGCAAAAATATATACAACTAACTATCCATGGAGAAATATGTCTGCAACAGTTCACAAAATCCTTTATCATGGTGAAGATGTCATTAAATATCATTTGGTGCCACTTGGAGATCTATCAGAGGAGGCTCAGGAAAAAGGGAACAAGGATTACATATTTTATAGAGAGCACAATTCTAGGAAAATTTCACGGAATTCAACAAATGAAGATCTATTTAATATATTATTGGCAACGTCAGATCCGTTCATATCCAGTATTCGAAATCAATGGAAAGTGGACCATCGGGATTTAGATGAAGAAGCCAAAAAACTGCTAAAGAACAGAAATAGCACAGAACAAAATATGGAATATTTGCAATTAATATTTAAGTCAAACGAATAAAAGTTATAATTGCCTTTCATTATTCTTTAAGTACGGAAAACATTGTATTAGTAAAAAATAAGTTAAAACGTTATATTCGACCGAGTCGAATCTTAAATACCTTCCAACTATGTAGGATGATGGAGGGGTAAGGAGGTGGTGAGGTTAAGGTAGCGTAGAAGATCAAATTATATTTTCTTGTTGCTTAACCCAAAAAAAATTTTGTTTTTTTGGGGAGGGGGGGGGGGGGGGGTGAGGTGAAGGTAGCGCAGAAGATTCGAGTACATTTTCCATTCGTCATGAAAGCTTAAAAATTAATTTTTTATGCAATCTAGGCTTAGGTAATACAATTTGTTAATTATTGACACTATTTTTCATATAATATGCTATATAAACGCCCACAAAAAGGAGGCGGGGTCCAAAAATAAATTTTTATGATTTTCTGGCTCCATTTGCTTAACCAATTTACAAAAAAACTTGTAAAAATGTGTAGTTTTTCAGGGGTTGGTTTAGTTCTTCTTTGGGGAATTTTTTTCCCCCTGGTCCGACTTGGCTCATTTACGACCTTAGCCAGCCCTATCCTTCAAGATATATATGTACCAAATTTCAAGGGTCTAGCTCTTTTCGTTTAGACTGAATCGTGTTCATACAGACAGGCGAATGGACGGACGGCCGGATGGACGGACGGACGTATGGACAGACGGACATAGCTATATCGTCTTAGATTTCATCACTGATCAAGAATATATATACTTTTTTGGATCTTAGAGGAATATTTTACTATGTTACACACAGAATAAACCCATATTTCACTCTGAAAGTTAAAAAAATTAAAATGTTCAACTTTGACCTCGAATTCCTTAAAAAGTCCTCAATCAATCTTAATGTAATTGAAACTGAATCAAGCTGAACTAAATATCTATCCATTAAAAAAAATTATTTCAATATTTTGATCAGTTCAAAAGTTACAGAATTTTGGCCAACGAAAAACGATTTTCAGCCACTGTGCGACGTAGAGCAGGTCAATGCTAACACCCAGTTCACACATGTCAAGTTTTCTTGCAGCAATTCTGAGTTTTGTGGAACAGAAAGGAGTGCAGAATCATTTTATTTCTCATTTTCTCACCCAAAAAATTCAGAATTGCTGGAAGAAAAGTTGACGTGTGTGAACTAGGTGTAAGCAATTGGAAAATCCGATTTAGACAGTGCGTTAGGTAGTTGCGTTGGCCTTTTCTTTTTTTATTGCCTTTATTATTAACTCTCGTTGCATAGCATTGCATAAATGTAATGTTAACTTTCCGTTCATCTGGCAGCTATTCTGTTTTTTATTTTACAGTTATTTTTTTTTTTTCGTTTGTCTCCTTTACTTTAAAATATTAATTTCGTTGTGTCATTTGACTAATATCGTACAAAATATATGTAAATACGAGAAGAAAGAAATAATTGTTTTCAGTACCTAGAAAAGTTAAAAGGTTTCCTTTCAATATTTTGAAATATTGTGAAAGATTTATAAAATGTACGTACTATTTAAAAATTTAACCACATTTTCATGGACATACATATGTATAAAATTTTTACTTATACATCATTTAATCATGCACTGTGACGTGTCATATCATATGTGCAAGTTTATGTGTTATGGCCGATATGCACTGCCATTGCATATTTGCTGTTATATATCTGCAATTTTATACATTTAACTCTAATGTAATGGCACTATCTGATAAAGAGATTGAAAAAATAATTGAAAGTTGGGAAGAAAGTGGGGATGATTATTTTGATCATGGTGATGAGGGCATTGATATTGAATTTAAAGCAAGCTTAAGTCAATGTTACATTTCAATAACAATGATGACATGAAACCAAGAAATGTTCCGAACTTTGACCACCGTTTCAAATAACGGCCTCTAGTAAATCATTTGATTGAAAAATTCAAGTCGGTACCGCACAGTGGCACATTTGGCGAGAAGGCGGTCAAAAATCCGTATCTTTTGATTTTTTCATATGTAGGTATGTCCTATTCTTATTGTTGCAAATTATAATTATTAATAGTTTTGTAAACTGAATCTTGTCAGGAAACACCAACTTTTGGCCACCGTAATGTTTTTAATTTTAATAGCAAGAACGGCCAAAGGTTGGTATTTTTAAACATCCTTTTGAAATAAAAAATTACAAATTTTTAAGAAGTTAAAACTTTCTTAATAGCGAAAAGTTTTAATGAAAAAATCTTATTTTAGTTAAAGTTTTATATTATTTTTAAATATTTCTATAACAGTTTATTAAATTTTAGTAGAAATTTCTTCTAAATAGCATTGATTTTCATCTTCTAATTTGACTGGACTTGTTTTCCATTTTTATCGAATGTTGGACATATATGTATTTAAAGTACACAACAAAATGGTGATAAGGTCTTCATTAGTACAACATCCAGACATTTTTCTTGTGCTATGTTCGCGAAAGAATCTGTAGTCTTTGTTCCTTTTTTCTTGCGCTCTCTTGAATGTTGAATGATTTGCTCCCCAATATACAAAATTTTATGAACCACTGAAGACATATATCTCTAAGAGTATTTTTCGTTGTAAAGTGCAGCTGTTTTATTGGCGTAATCACCAAATTTTTTTTTGCATTTATCTTTCTGCTGCATGCTAAGATTTTTAATATGATTTTGAATCGTCTTATTAACTCATAATCTACACCTGTGATAGATGCAGTTTTTGGATCGGAAAAAGTCTTATTGCAGTATTTTCATCATTCGAATTTTCCTTCTCCTTATTTAGGTTAGTCGATTATAAGGCCTAGCTTAAATTTGTTCTTTTTTCTTTCGTTTTTCTGCAGAAATAAACAGGTAGTAAGAATAATCGGGTACATATCATCCCATGCAGTGTGTGCGTACAGCTTTTGTGTACAAAATTGTTTTATTCAATTAAGCAAGGAATTAGTATTTCCCTACCTATTTGATAATAAAACTTACATTCGAAAGAAACATAATTCTTTATGATCTTATTTTTTTATGGTATATTTGCCATTACTAACTCTAATGGGTTACCAAAATTTCATTAAATAATTAGGCTTTTTCTTTAACTCTGTATTAAAAAGTTAAAATAATTCAAAAATAACTCTGAAGAAAAAATTTTTTTTGAAAAATTTGGTATGTATTCATAATTTTTTACAAAATACCTGACCTTTGGTCAGAAAAATTGCTCTAGTGCACGAGGTCGCAACCTGGCGCACATATAATGGGGTTTAGGTGTGTATGGGAGGTTTTGGGCTATAACACAGAGAAATATCTTTTTGACGTGGTTTGACGGGAGGGAGTTATGCTCTATTAAGCACGAGATTTTTAAAGAATTTTGACCTTTTTTAAAACAAAAAACTTAACAACTTCAAAAATCGTAAAGACTTTTTTTTGATAGCACTGATAACTAATAAACGCATAATTAAAGAAAATTTATTTTTATTTGATATTTTTTAAAACAAAAAAGTTATAGTAATTTGAAAATTAGAATTTACTAAAAAAATTTTTGATTCTTGAGGTTTATTTTTGTTTACTTTCAAATGATTAAGAAAATATTAAGAGCACTAACCACAAAAAAAAATGATTTTTGGCCGCCTTCTCAAAATATGTGCGAGTGTATACCGTACGAAATATGCCTTTCCGAAGATGAGCAGCTATGCTCTACAAAATGTAAGTCATATCTAAAACAATACCTTCCAATGAAACTACACAAATGGGGGCTTAAACTGTACGTGTTGGCAGGAACATCAGGATATAACTATAACTTTAAAATATACACAGGCCAAGAGTACAATCACACACAAAGGCTCCCTGAAGAAACTGATTTGGGCTCCTGTGCAAATATTGTCATTAAACTACTGCGAGATGTACCATCTCAAAAGAATTTCAAAGTATTTTTTGACAATTTTTATACACCTTTGCCATTGATGCTAACCCTAGCTAACCGTTGAATTTATTCACTAGGAACAATTCGGCAGAGTAGAATTCCAAACTAAAATTTTTTGACCATAAAACTATGATGAAGAAACCACGTGAAGGAATAACAAAATTGTAAACTTAATGTTAAATTACTGCGGCAAGAACCCTGAACTAACAGTTGAAAGATTTGATAAGAACTTGGGAAGGATGATAACTATTCATGGTGGGGTTGACTTGCTGGACTCATTTATAGGACGCTACAAAATAAGACTACGCTCTACTAAATGGTATTTGCGCCTCTTTTACCACATGTTTGACACATCCTTAGTCAATGATTGGCTTTTATATAAGCGTGCAGAAGCGCAAAAAGGTAACGGTCAAAGATAGTTTACCGGATTTTCGCATGAAAGTGGATGAAAGCCTTTACAAAATGGGGAAAATACTAACACCACGGGAAAAGCCCTCCGACGTCACAAAAAATCTTGCCCTTAAGGTATAAATTTAAATTTATTTTAATTGATAAATAAAATGTTTTCGTTATTATTTAAGAGAAAGCATTAGAGAAGCTTGCCAATTTCACAAAAAACTTGATCACATAGACCACTGGGCGAAATGGTTAGAAAATCGACTTACATTCAAAATGCCAGGCCGTAATGGATATACTTTTGCCAAATGTGAAAGAAATTGCTATAAAAAAAATTTTACCTCGAATTATACTACAAATCGCATCAACGATATTATATAAGTATAAATGTGCCCGGAAATTTTTACTTAACAATAAAAACTTATAATATTCCTTAAAAATAAAAAGGAGTATTAAACATTAACGGCCTAATGTTTACAGATTTGCTGCATGATAATGCATATATGCAATGATTCCTAACTTCCTTTAAAATTATCGGAATCAATTCAAATTTTATTTTTGTCATCGAAACTTAATATATAACAAGAATTATATACCAAAAAATTTTCATACTTAAGAAAATTAAATCATGCAACGAAGGGTTTAGATTGGAAAGAAATATCAATTTAGTTATTTGCAGATAAATTTTGGAATTTTACCTCAAGTTTTTATTTCTATTTAATGGGTTTAATCAAACAAAATAACATACTGTTCTAGGAATAGCGTTGACGCTCTTCAATCAAAACTTCATATCACGCGTTGTACCCTTTATCGCGCATTGTCAGCATTTGTAAAGAAAATAATATCATTTGCATGCGTCGCTAGCGCCATGAAAAAATGCCAGTTGTTTTGATATCCAAAGATAATAAAATTAATGTTTTTTAATGTTATCGATAAAGAAGTTTGTGTCGTAGAGTTATTTTTTCTATTTTTATACCCTCCTTAAAGCTGGAGAAAAGTATATCTAAGTTTGCCGCCTTCAAGGCAGCGCCAAAACACTACGCTTCTAATTTTTCTAGATCTTTTATTAAATTTTTGTTTGTATTCATGCAGGTGGTTGTATTTATAACACAGAACTATTGAAAACCGTAATAAAATTTTGTGAGCTTTTAAGCACTTACTTGTTCACCAGTTTTCATTTACTACGGCGGGAAAATAACCCTAAGCAAAACTTGCAATTTTCAAAAAAGAAAAGTTTTTTTAACAGAAAAACCTTATGGTAGAAAAGACTTTAGTACATGTGGTCATACATTTCGCAATAAGGCTTACAAATATCTTCATTTATTAAATACATAAGAAGTTGTTGCTTACCATAACTAATTCATTATAAAAATTTGCAGTCTAGTTGCGGATTGCCTTAAGTACTAAGTTTTATCTCTGTTAAGATTATTTCATCAATTTATTAAACGGGTACAATGGAGGAAATTCTAATAATTGGACAAGTTTAAGCGAGCTGCTGCTTATTATTTTATATGAATAAATGAATTCCCTTAAAATCAAATTTGACTTTCCATTTTTGCAAAGGTAGTTCCTTCTTAATAAAAATATTCACATTATAGCTGATTAAACTTAAGCTGTTGACACATTACAAGAAGTGCAAAAAACAGCTCTTTGCCCTTGAACAGAAGTGTTTCACTTCTCAGCAGCGTATAAATTATTATGACACATAACATGTCTACCAATCGTGTAAAAATCAAGTTTTGTGTGGCTCCCTTTTAAAATATAATGTTATGAGCATTTTTAAATGGTTCTTTTAATAAAAAAAATCGATTAGCAAGTATATAAAAAATGCAGACGGTTTGCTAACCTTCTCTTCTTCTGAAGTCGGTTAGAAATGAATTAATAAAAGTAAGCCTTTAAAACTTGAAATCTTTACAATTAAAATAAAAATATCCGTTAAGATTAATCTGAAAAATCTTAAAATATTGTACAAAAACTGAGTGAATATTTTTTAATAAAAAGAGAATTTTTCAAACATGCGTGAAGATAGCGCAAAATTTCTTCAATTTCTATATATAACGAAATAATTAATAATTAGAGCTGTACAAAATTTTTAATTGAACTTGAAAAAAGGTCTGTTCAGTAACTAAAAATTGTTACTAATTGTTGCTTAATATTATTAGAACGTGTTTACGTACTCAAAAAACTTGCAAATAAAGAGTAAAAAAGAGCGCAAAATTTTGGCTAGAAATAGTTTAACTAGCAGGAATTAGCCAAACAACTGATTCTTACTTTTGTTTACACAATAATTTGCTTTTAAAAATATCTGCTTAAAGAAATGTTTGTAACATTGAAGAATATGCAAGTATTGGCAATTAAAAAAAGTACAAAGCAAGGAAGTGTAATACAACAGAAATTTAGTTTAGAATATTCCAGCTTTGCAGGTGTTTGTATTGTTTTTATAATTAAAAGTAAACAAACTAAAGATGAAACGTTCAATGCAATGTACTTTTTTTCTGTACAGTTAAAGGAAGATTTACATCTAAATAACAATAAAAATGTTTATTAGAACTTACTGCAGAAAAAAATGCATATTCTTGATACGCTTACACATAATAAGCGTTTTGAAAGTGACCTAGTAATTAAAAAAAACCTTAAGTCTAAGATATCATTCCCGATGCCACAACAATTTTCTTTGCTAACTTTTGATAGTAAAGTTTTCGTTCACTTTTTTACATTTGGTACATTAATTTTTAAAATTTCTGTTTTACTTCCTCGTCGGTATTAAAAGCAGACAGCTTTCAAAAGAGCTATTAAAATTTATTCCAAACATAACAAAAGAATAACTATCAATACAAAAACCTTGTAATGGTAATTGTTGTGAGAATTTTAATAACAAAGATATAGAGGTATTAATAATAAAAAAAAAATATAATTATCTTCCCATTTTGTCAGATTAAATCATTATCCCAACTTTAAAGATGCATCAGTTTTAAGTGTAAAAAATAATCTTAAGCGTCGGTATATGTTAGGGATGTTACAAAAAATTTAAGTTCAAACAACAAAAGGAACACACTTTAAGGCTGACACTGGTAATGTTGCGCAGTGTTAACCACATTTAGTGCATAAAAAAAAGTGAACATAAGGATGAAACTTAATTGTTTGTTACATTTTTATCAAGAAAATTTATGTGTGTAAGTTACATACATACTAAACATACCGTAGCTGAATAAGTAGCGTATTCGTGAACTGCTTAGGCAAGCGTCTGCAAATGAATTTATAAAAGGTGTAATTTAATACTGTTACGTTTATTTAAATTTATTAACGTTTATTTTATTGAGTTCTTTTTTTGTAAAAAAATTACACACAACTTTTAGTACTTTAAATAAATAACCCAATTTAATTAGTCTATTATTTACTTGTTCGCGATTAATACACAAAAATACGCGATGGCAAGCAACATTACCACTTTTGTAACGGATAGAACATTTTTACCACGAGATCTTCACTGGTTGACATTTACACTTATAATCAGCCTGTATGGTTGTTTTTTTTTATATACCCAATATTAATGGGTTCTTGAATATGCTAGAACTTCCTCCATCGATTATGCAGTAGAACATTTCTTTATTACGCAGTAATTATACATACATGCAGTATTGTCATTTTTGTTTACTTGTTATGCTAAGTAGGTGTTTGTGTGGTTGTGTTTATTTTTTCGTTTTGTGTTAGCTGTTTTTGTTTTGTAATTGTTTTGTGTTTTGGGCTCTTGTTTTGGAAGGGCATACACTTCGGTTTCCAGCATCAAAAAATGGTGACCTGCTATATCAACATCTATCCGCTTAAAGGGAGCACCCTTAGGCGCAATACACTGTTCGCAACTTGCTATCCAATCGACTACCGGCAGCCTACCCAATAAAACTATTGCCTTCTCTTTTCCAGCGTTTTTGTTTTACCCATATGAACGCTGCTGGGATCACTATGGAATGATTCATTACTTTGTTTCTTTTAGAAGTTGGCACGACCAATAAGTCGGTTGTGGTTTTGTCATCTGTACATTCTTAAGATCGATATTAGCAGCCATCTACCACTTTCAGGCTACTCCACTCACCCCAGTACGATTTTGGTAGGCGGCTTTCTGCCGGATTTCATTATGGTACGGTATTCTGTTATTTTGCTTAGCAAATACAATTTTTGTCGAAATCGGGTCTTCATTCTGGGCATTCGACCAGTCTTCGCTTGACCCAATTTGCACATCAATGACGCACTCTTTTTTCTCGGCATTTCTGCCGTGCTTGCACTCTACATTGCATGGCCGTCTTGAAAGAGCATAAGCGTTACTGTGCTTTCCGTCTTTTCTACGCACACTACTAAAGTCATAGCTTTTAGTCTTTTACGCCCGTTTTTTGTCCTTCTGTGGCGAAGCAGATCTTGAGATTTTCTTTACCGCAGTTAAAGCATTTGGCACGAGACTAACTCCTTTTCTCCTTTATCATTTGTTTGATCATCTTCTTTATCTCCCTTATTTTGTCAACGTGGTTATAAAGATCAGTCTCAAGACATCTCACCTTGTATATCTGTGGCTTCGCGATGACTTTTGTGGTCTCCTGTGCTAGAACGTACGAGACAGTTTCTGCAAAGGATGATTTCTGCGTAGCACAAATAGCAAATTTCACATGTGGATCGCGTATGCCATTCACAAATGCTTCAATTTATAAATTGATCAAGAAACGGATTATGTTTGCCTGGGTTAGCTGTACTAAACGCTCAATTTCCATGGCGAAGTCGTGAAGCGTCTCGCTTGCCTTCCGCACCCTTCTTCGTAATGCCATTCTGTAGAGATATCTTTTGTGCTTATTTCCGTACTATCGTTGTAAGGCTTCCATTATGTCCTCATAATTATTTCTGCAACTGGCTGGCAATCTTTCGAGTATCTCTGCTGCTGCTCCCTTTAAAGCCAAAATAAGCTCTATAGATTTTTCTTCATTGTCCCATCTATTTTGCTGGCCAAAAAGCTCGGATCGTTTATCTTGTTAGCATGCTCAGAGGTAACTCTCACTGGTGGAATTAGAAGATCAACCATTTGCACTTTTGATTCATGCAATTCTTCATCCAATTTTCTTTCTATGCCGGACAATTTTTCATCAAACTCGCTGACTCCCATTTCCATGACGTCCACTCTTTCCCGAAGACTTCTGATATTTTTTGAAACTTCTTGTTTACCTTGTAACAACACGTTTTGCTGGTTGCTGGGGTAGCTTCAGCGGAGTGCAGGGTCGTTGTTCACTCTGGTTAAAATGCAATGGTGAATAAAAGACCTCTCTTTCTCTTCACGTTATAACTCGTATCTCTTTATTTACTTTCACGGGTGTTGATGGTAGCGCCAACAGTTTGGTCTGCTGGAGAGCGGCTCTTAGTAGTACCGCGGTCAGAAAATCAGCAAGACACTGTCTCACACGTTCAGCTAATGTTGAGCACAGTTGTCTACAAGCAGCTCTTGATAGAGTGCACGAGCAACCGGTTGGAGGTATAACCTTGGGTTGAGTGTACTCGACTCACACGCAGTAGCCTCACTAAAACTAACTCTTGTCAGAAAGAACGGCACCAATTGGAGGTATAACCTCGTGTCGGACTGACGTGTCGCCCTTACAGTAGTCAGTTTTTGCCAGAGCAAGGAAAAACCAGTTGGCTGACCCATAATGGAGACGACATGGGTGATACTGAATACAATAAAAATTATTAAGGTACAACAAGATTTTATTTTTAGCTTAAGTAGGGTTTTATCTCTCCAAGGTAAGCTGTAGGTGTTTTACCACCTCCTACGTCACAAATTTCTACAATGACGGAGGACACGAATCCCTTTACGACATAAAGTCCCCCATATTTCGGTGCGAGTTTGGCAGCGAAGTTACCGACTGCCTTGGACATTGGGTGAAGTTTGACTAGGATATGGTCTCCTATTCATGGTTTCCAGCTACGACTCCGTAAATTGTAGTAGTGTTGCTGTTTTTGAGAGGCTTTCAGTAAATACCTTTTTACTATTACAAATATTTCTCTTAACTCCTTGGCTCGTTGATCTGGATTGGGTAGTCGTACTCCTGTTCCGATCATGTGGGGTGTATTGGGCCGTAAATTGTTGGCGAACGCTTAGTTCGTAGAGAGATTTCTGCAGCACTCGTGACGTAAATTGGATTCCATTATCGGTGATGAGCACCTTTGGTACTCCATATCGGGACACTATACGTTCTCGAGAGCGTTAGCGACTCCTTCTGCATTGTATTACCGTGTCTTGATCGAGGCAGTGGCCCTACGAAGTCGTCCGATACTAAGGACCAAGGTTCTTCAGGTATTCGCGTCAACATTTTTCCCGCCGGCCGTTGCTGTGTGGCTGTGTACCGTTAACAAGTCACCATCTCTGGCCAGTAATATCGACTCGTAACCTTGTACACGGTTTTCCTTATAACAAGGTATTGTCCTCATCATTGGTTTCTCTCGCCATGTGCCGATAAAGTTGATTGTTGACGATAGCGTAATTAGCGAAATCTTCTGGATGGTTTCGCTGATAGCGGTGTTGTCTGTGCTAAATATACCTCTACCACTGGCTGCCGAGAAAGTGCGTTAGCCACCATGTTTTTTTTCCCCTTTCGATATTGAATAGAGAATTTATATTGTTGTAGTTCAAGTGCCCATCTTGCCAGCCATGCTGTTAGATTGTCAATAGAGTTCAACAACTTTAGTGACAGGTGGTCGATTACAACTACAAATTCGTAGCCGTCAAGATATGGTCGCATTTTCCGTATGCCCCAAATTACTGCTAAGCATTTCTTTTCAGTCGTGGAGCAATTTCTTTTCTGCACTATTAAGGTCTCGACTGGCATACGCAATGACGTGTTCGTTTCCGTCTATTCTCTGTGTTAAAACCACACCTAGTCCATGTAAAATAAATGGTTGGGTGAAGTGTGGACAAGTCAACACTGGTGGTGGATTTTGGCAGTGGCATCTGTGCTATTTCTGCAACTTTATCGGGATCTGTTTTTATTCCGTTTTGAGTCACAATATGGCCTAAGTATTTGGTGTCGGACTTGAAGAATTCATATTTGTCGATGTTGGTTTTTAAGTTTGCGGCCCGTAAGCTTCGGAATATCTCTCTAAGGTTATTCATATGCTCTTCTAGGGTGGTCCCGATAACAATTATATCAGCCAAATAAGTAAAAGCATACGGTTTCATCTCCGGACCAATCGCACTGTCTAGAATTCGCTGAAAGGTCGCTGGTGCCGAGTAAAGGCCAAAGGGCATTACGCGCCACTGGTATAGACCCTGTCCAGAGACTGCGAACGCAGTGTATTGCTTACTGTTTTCCTCCATGGGAACCTGCCAATATCCGTCTTTAAGATCCAGGCATCTGATGAACTCGGCATTACTTAACATGTTCAAGATGGCATCAATCTGTTGTAGAGGGTAAGCATCGAGTGCTGATCTAGCATTTAGTTGTCGAAAATCCATACAAGTGCGCCAGGCACCGTTCTTCTTTTTCGCTAAAATTATAGGAAAACTGTACGGACTGTGGGATGGCTCAATACAGCCGCGCTCAAGTAGGTTATTTATCTCTTCGTCAATAATAGTTTGCATAGCCAGGTTGCGTTGTACATAGCGTATTTTGATCGGCCGGTCATCTTTTATCACTATTTTATGTTTTGCTACTGCACATAAGCCGCTGATGCGTTGGAATTTTGGTAAATTCTTCTCCAAAAACTCCCGTATCCTATTTTGCTGGTCATTGGGGGTCTGGACGTTTCCCTCTTTCTGATGTGGTGTAATGATTAAGTTTTTAGGTGCTCTTATGATTTTGCTTACCTTTATATTTTTCGACTCCCGTACAAAGTGGTTAACCTTGCCACTATCCAGCTCTACTCTAAGACCTGCACAAGTAATGGTGGTTTTAAAGATCTGGAGAAAATCTAGTCCGACAATGATGTTTTCTGTAGCGTCCGGCATGATCAGGAAATCGCACTTAGCCGTTATAGTGCCCAGGCTCACCAGGAATTGGACCGCCTTGGAAATGATTTTCTTCGACCCGTCGGCTAGTACAACCTCAATGTTTATCGGGATGTATCTCGGTTTGTTGGTTAACTGATCCACCAACGTAGGGGTAACAAAAAATTTTTGTCGCTCCGGTATCAATAATTGTGGTGACTACTTGATTCTCCATTAATAAGGTTGCTTAAGTTTGTCATCTTCGCAGACAATTTCTGTCAGGTGTTTGCTCGACTTATTTTTACGGAGTTTCCTTCTTCTTCTTGCCCGTCTCACCACTTGCCACCCTCACCAGGGTGATGATGCTCACCTCAAATTGTGTTTGATGTGGATATGCTCTCTAATTCAGTGGCCAGCTGCACGAGCTCTGTTAGTGTTGAAAAATCTCGCTGCCGTATATACAATTGGTAATCGGGTTGAGCATTGCAAAAGATTCGTTCCATCTTCTTCCCTGCGGTTAGATTTGTATGACGCATTAATTCTTATAATGCAAGCATATAATGCTTCCGTGCACGTTGGGTTCTTTTTCTTACTTCATTATTTAATTTTTCAAAATAACGCGGGGGTAAGAAAAAATCGTAAAATTCTTATTTAAAATTTTCCCATTGGTCCCAATGTCTATTGTTGTTCCTGAAACAGCTTTATGCCTTGTCTCGAAAAAATTCCGTCATGACTTGAATCACATCGCGCAAATTGACTTCGTACATGCCTGCGAGTTCCTCCATTCGTTCAATGAATTCCAGCGGGCATTTACCACCGTCGTATTTCAGGCCCCACTTACGAACCAACTCAATCGTACTTACGCGGCTCTCTTGTGCTGACTGTGTTGATTCCACATTGACAAGTGGCTTCCCCGTGGGATTGATATCTTCAGCTTTCGGGGATAATGCTGGTGAGCTCTCTGCTCCTCTTAGTGGCGGCAATTCCAGTCTGGTGATGGGTGTGACTGTGGTCGTAGCTTCACGTTTAGTCTGGTATTCTAATAGTGTAATCTTGACCTCTTCATCATGGTTGGCCGAAATGAATTTTATTAAGCGTTTTCTTAATTCCTCAACATTCAATGTAGAGGGCTGTTCGAATTACTTTAGATAAGTTACCAACTCATCTCTCTTCAGAGAGTACACCCACGTTGTTTTTAACATGTTGTTGTGTTTCTTCTTGTTGCTTTTACTGTTGTGGTTGTTTTACTGTTGTTGTTTTTGTTGTTGCCGGACCAATTAGACGGCCCCTGCTTTGGCGCCAATGTAACGACACGTTTTTGCTGGTTGCTGCGGTAGCTTCAGCGGAATGCAGGGTCGTTGCTCACTCTGGATAAAATGCAATGGTGAATAAAAGATCTCTCTTTCTCTTTACGTTATAACTCGTATCTCTTTATTTACTTTTACGGGTGTTTATAGTAGCGCCAACAGTTTGGTATGGTGGAGAGCGGCTCTTGGTAGTACCGCGGTCAGAAAATCAGCAAGACACTGTCTCACACGTTCAGCTAATGCTGAGCACTGTTACTCACAACAGTTGTCTACAAGCAGCTCTTGACAGAGAGCACGAGCAACCGGTTGGAGGTATAACCTTGGGTTGAGTGTACTCGACTCACACGCAGTAGCCTCACTAAAACTAACTCTTATCAGAGAGAACGGCACGAACCTCGTGTCGGATTGACGTGTCGCTCTTACAGTAGCCAGTTTTTGCCAGAGAGCATGGAAAAACCAGTTGGATGATAACTATTCATGGTGGGGTTGACTTGCTGGACTCATTTATAGGACGCTACAAAATAAGACTACGCTCTACTAAATGGTATTTGCGCCTCTTTTACCACATGTTTGACACATCCTTAGTCAATGATTGGCTTTTATATAAGCGTGCAGAAGCGCAAAAAGGTAACGGTCAAAGATAGTTTACCGGATTTTCGCATGAAAGTGGATGAAAGCCTTTACAAAATGGGGAAAATACTAACACCACGGGAAAAGCCCTCCGACGTCACAAAAAATCTTGCCCTTAAGGTATAAATTTAAATTTATTTTAATTGATAAATAAAATGTTTTCGTTATTATTTAAGAGAAAGCATTAGAGAAGCTTGCCAATTTCACAAAAAACTTGATCACATAGACCACTGGGCGAAATGGTTAGAAAATCGACTTACATTCAAAATGCCAGGCCGTAATGGATATACTTTTGCCAAATGTGAAAGAAATTGCTATAAAAAAAATTTTACCTCGAATTATACTACAAATCGCATCAACGATATTATATAAGTATAAATGTGCCCGGAAATTTTTACTTAACAATAAAAACTTATAATATTCCTTAAAAATAAAAAGGAGTATTAAACATTAACGGCCTAATGTTTACAGATTTGCTGCATGATAATGCATATATGCAATGATTCCTAACTTCCTTTAAAATTATCGGAATCAATTCAAATTTTATTTTTGTCATCGAAACTTAATATATAACAAGAATTATATACCAAAAAATTTTCATACTTAAGAAAATTAAATCATGCAACGAAGGGTTTAGATTGGAAAGAAATATCAATTTAGTTATTTGCAGATAAATTTTGGAATTTTACCTCAAGTTTTTATTTCTATTTAATGGGTTTAATCAAACAAAATAACATACTGTTCTAGGAATAGCGTTGACGCTCTTCAATCAAAACTTCATATCACGTGTTGTACCCTTTATCGCGCATTGTCAGCATTTGTAAAGAAAATAATATCATTTGCATGCGTCGCTAGCGCCATGAAAAAATGCCAGTTGTTTTGATATCCAAAGATAATAAAATTAATGTTTTTTAATGTTATCGATAAAGAAGTTTGTGTCGTAGAGTTATTTTTTCTATTTTTATACCCTCCTTAAAGCTGGAGAAAAGTATATCTAAGTTTGCCGCCTTCAAGGCAGCGCCAAAACACTACGCTTCTAATTTTTCTAGATCTTTTATTAAATTTTTGTTTGTATTCATGCAGGTGGTTGTATTTATAACACAGAACTATTGAAAACCGTAATAAAATTTTGTGAGCTTTTAAGCACTTACTTGTTCACCAGTTTTCATTTACTACGGCGGGAAAATAACCCTAAGCAAAACTTGCAATTTTCAAAAAAGAAAAGTTTTTTTAACAGAAAAACCTTATGGTAGAAAAGACTTTGGTACATGTGGTCATACATTTCGCAATAAGGCTTACAAATATCTTCATTTATTAAATACATAAGAAGTTGTTGCTTACCATAACTAATTCATTATAAAAATTTGCAGTCTAGTTGCGGATTGCCTTAAGTACTAAGTTTTATCTCTGTTAAGATTATTTCATCAATTTATTAAACGGGTACAATGGAGGAAATTCTAATAATTGGACAAGTTTAAGCGAGCTGCTGCTTAGTATTTTATATGAATAAATGAATTCCCTTAAAATCAAATTTGACTTTCCATTTTTGCAAAGGTAGTTCCTTCTTAATAAAAATATTCACATTATAGCTGATTAAACTTAAGCTGTTGACACATTACAAGAAGTGCAAAAAACAGCTCTTTGCCCTTGAACAGAAGTGTTTCACTTCTCAGCAGCGTATAAATTATTATGACACATAACATGTCTACCAATCGTGTAAAAATCAAGTTTTGTGTGGCTCCCTTTTAAAATATAATGTTATGAGCATTTTTAAATGGTTCTTTTAATAAAAAAAATCGATTAGCAAGTATATAAAAAATGCAGACGGTTTGCTAACCTTCTCTTCTTCTGAAGTCGGTTAGAAATGAATTAATAAAAGTAAGCCTTTAAAACTTGAAATCTTTACAATTAAAATAAAAATATCCGTTAAGATTAATCTGAAAAATCTTAAAATATTGTACAAAAACTGAGTGAATATTTTTTAATAAAAAGAGAATTTTTCAAACATGCGTGAAGATAGCGCAAAATTTCTTCAATTTCTATATATAACGAAATAATTAATAATTAGAGCTGTACAAAATTTTTAATTGAACTTGAAAAAAGGTCTGTTCAGTAACTAAAAATTGTTACTAATTGTTGCTTAATATTATTAGAACGTGTTTACGTACTCAAAAAACTTGCAAATAAAGAGTAAAAAAGAGCGCAAAATTTTGGCTAGAAATAGTTTAACTAGCAGGAATTAGCCAAACAACTGATTCTTACTTTTGTTTACACAATAATTTGCTTTTAAAAATATCTGCTTAAAGAAATGTTTGTAACATTGAAGAATATGCAAGTATTGGCAATTAAAAAAAGTACAAAGCAAGGAAGTGTAATACAACAGAAATTTAGTTTAGAATATTCCAGCTTTGCAGGTGTTTGTATTGTTTTTATAATTAAAAGTAAACAAACTAAAGATGAAACGTTCAATGCAATGTACTTTTTTTCTGTACAGTTAAAGGAAGATTTACATCTAAATAACAATAAAAATGTTTATTAGAACTTACTGCAGAAAAAAATGCATATTCTTGATACGCTTACACATAATAAGCGTTTTGAAAGTGACCTAGTAATTAAAAAAAACCTTAAGTCTAAGATATCATTCCCGATGCCACAACAATTTTCTTTGCTAACTTTTGATAGTAAAGTTTTCGTTCACTTTTTTACATTTGGTACATTAATTTTTAAAATTTCTGTTTTACTTCCTCGTCGGTATTAAAAGCAGACAGCTTTCAAAAGAGCTATTAAAATTTATTCCAAACATAACAAAAGAATAACTATCAATACAAAAACCTTGTAATGGTAATTGTTGTGAGAATTTTAATAACAAAGATATAGAGGTATTAATAATAAAAAAAATATAATTATCTTCCCATTTTGTCAGATTAAATCATTATCCCAACTTTAAAGATGCATCAGTTTTAAGTGTAAAAAATAATCTTAAGCGTCGGTATATGTTAGGGATGTTACAAAAAATTTAAGTTCAAACAACAAAAGGAACACACTTTAAGGCTGACACTGGTAATGTTGCGCAGTGTTAACCACATTTAGTGCATAAAAAAAAGTGAACATAAGGATGAAACTTAATTGTTTGTTACATTTTTATCAAGAAAATTTATGTGTGTAAGTTACATACATACTAAACATACCGTAGCTGAATAAGTAGCGTATTCGTGAACTGCTTAGGCAAGCGTCTGCAAATGAATTTATAAAAGGTGTAATTTAATACTGTTACGTTTATTTAAATTTATTAACGTTTATTTTATTGAGTTCTTTTTTTGTAAAAAAATTACACACAACTTTAAGTACTTTAAATAAATAACCCAATTTAATTAGTCTATTATTTACTTGTTCGCGATTAATACACAAAAATACGCGATGGCAAGCAACATTACCACTTTTGTAACGGATAGAACATTTTTACCACGAGATCTTCACTGGTTGACATTTACACTTATAATCAGCCTGTATGGTTGTTTTTTTTTATATACCCAATATTAATGGGTTCTTGAATATGCTAGAACTTCCTCCATCGATTATGCAGTAGAACATTTCTTTATTACGCAGTAATTATACATACATGCAGTATTGTCATTTTTGTTTACTTGTTATGCTAAGTAGGTGTTTGTGTGGTTGTGTTTATTTTTTCGTTTTGTGTTAGCTGTTTTTGTTTTGTAATTGTTTTGTGTTTTGGGCTCTTGTTTTGGAAGGGCATACACTTCGGTTTCCAGCATCAAAAAATGGTGACCTGCTATATCAACATCTATCCGCTTAAAGGGAGCACCCTTAGGCGCAATACACTGTTCGCAACTTGCTATCCAATCGACTACCGGCAGCCTACCCAATAAAACTATTGCCTTCTCTTTTCCAGCGTTTTTGTTTTACCCATATGAACGCTGCTGGGATCACTATGGAATGATTCATTACTTTGTTTCTTTTAGAAGTTGGCACGACCAATAAGTCGGTTGTGGTTTTGTCATCTGTACATTCTTAAGATCGATATTAGCAGCCATCTACCACTTTCAGGCTACTCCACTCACCCCAGTACGATTTTGGTAGGCGGCTTTCTGCCGGATTTCATTATGGTACGGTATTCTGTTATTTTGCTTAGCAAATACAATTTTTGTCGAAATCGGGTCTTCATTCTGGGCATTCGACCAGTCTTCGCTTGACCCAATTTGCACATCAATGACGCACTCTTTTTTCTCGGCATTTCTGCCGTGCTTGCACTCTACATTGCATGGCCGTCTTGAAAGAGCATAAGCGTTACTCTGCTTTCCGTCTTTTCTACGCACACTACTAAAGTCATAGCTTTTAGTCTTTTACGCCCGTTTTTTGTCCTTCTGTGGCGAAGCAGATCTTGAGATTTTCTTTACCGCAGTTAAAGCATTTGGCACGAGACTAACTCCTTTTCTCCTTTATCATTTGTTTGATCATCTTCTTTATCTCCCTTATTTTGTCAACGTGGTTATAAAGATCAGTCTCAAGACATCTCACCTTGTATATCTGTGGCTTCGCGATGACTTTTGTGGTCTCCTGTGCTAGAACGTACGAGACAGTTTCTGCAAAGGATGATTTCTGCGTAGCACAAATAGCAAATTTCACATGTGGATCGCGTATGCCATTCACAAATGCTTCAATTTATAAATTGATCAAGAAACGGATTATGTTTGCCTGGGTTAGCTGTACTAAACGCTCAATTTCCATGGCGAAGTCGTGAAGCGTCTCGCTTGCCTTCCGCACCCTTCTTCGTAATGCCATTCTGTAGAGATATCTTTTGTGCTTATTTCCGTACTATCGTTGTAAGGCTTCCATTATGTCCTCATAATTATTTCTGCAACTGGCTGGCAATCTTTCGAGTATCTCTGCTGCTGCTCCCTTTAAAGCCAAAATAAGCTCTATAGATTTTTCTTCATTGTCCCATCTATTTTGCTGGCCAAAAAGCTCGGATCGTTTATCTTGTTAGCATGCTCAGAGGTAACTCTCACTGGTGGAATTAGAAGATCAACCATTTGCACTTTTGATTCATGCAATTCTTCATCCAATTTTCTTTCTATGCCGGACAATTTTTCATCAAACTCGCTGACTCCCATTTCCATGACGTCCACTCTTTCCCGAAGACTTCTGATATTTTTTGAAACTTCTTGTTTACCTTGTAACAACACGTTTTGCTGGTTGCTGGTTGCTGGGGTAGCTTCAGCGGAGTGCAGGGTCGTTGTTCACTCTGGTTAAAATGCAATGGTGAATAAAAGACCTCTCTTTCTCTTCACGTTATAACTCGTATCTCTTTATTTACTTTCACGGGTGTTGATGGTAGCGCCAACAGTTTGGTCTGCTGGAGAGCGGCTCTTAGTAGTACCGCGGTCAGAAAATCAGCAAGACACTGTCTCACACGTTCAGCTAATGTTGAGCACAGTTGTCTACAAGCAGCTCTTGATAGAGTGCACGAGCAACCGGTTGGAGGTATAACCTTGGGTTGAGTGTACTCGACTCACACGCAGTAGCCTCACTAAAACTAACTCTTGTCAGAAAGAACGGCACCAATTGGAGGTATAACCTCGTGTCGGACTGACGTGTCGCCCTTACAGTAGTCAGTTTTTGCCAGAGCAAGGAAAAACCAGTTGGCTGACCCATAATGGAGACGACATGGGTGATACTGAATACAATAAAAATTATTAAGGTACAACAAGATTTTATTTTTAGCTTAAGTAGGGTTTTATCTCTCCAAGGTAAGCTGTAGGTGTTTTACCACCTCCTACGTCACAAATTTCTACAATGACGGAGGACACGAATCCCTTTACGACATAAAGTCCCCCATATTTCGGTGCGAGTTTGGCAGCGAAGTTACCGACTGCCTTGGACATTGGGTGAAGTTTGACTAGGATATGGTCTCCTATTCATGGTTTCCAGCTACGACTCCGTAAATTGTAGTAGTGTTGCTGTTTTTGAGAGGCTTTCAGTAAATACCTTTTTACTATTACAAATATTTCTCTTAACTCCTTGGCTCGTTGATCTGGATTGGGTAGTCGTACTCCTGTTCCGATCATGTGGGGTGTATTGGGCCGTAAATTGTTGGCGAACGCTTAGTTCGTAGAGAGATTTCTGCAGCACTCGTGACGTAAATTGGATTCCATTATCGGTGATGAGCACCTTTGGTACTCCATATCGGGACACTATACGTTCTCGAGAGCGTTAGCGACTCCTTCTGCATTGTATTACCGTGTCTTGATCGAGGCAGTGGCCCTACGAAGTCGTCCGATACTAAGGACCAAGGTTCTTCAGGTATTCGCGTCAACATTTTTCCCGCCGGCCGTTGCTGTGTGGCTGTGTACCGTTAACAAGTCACCATCTCTGGCCAGTAATATCGACTCGTAACCTTGTACACGGTTTTCCTTATAACAAGGTATTGTCCTCATCATTGGTTTCTCTCGCCATGTGCCGATAAAGTTGATTGTTGACGATATCGTAATTAGCGAAATCTTCTGGATGGTTTCGCTGATAGCGGTGTTGTCTGTGCTAAATATACCTCTACCACTGGCTGCCGAGAAAGTGCGTTAGCCACCATGTTTTTTTTCCCCTTTCGATATTGAATAGAGAATTTATATTGTTGTAGTTCAAGTGCCCATCTTGCCAGCCATGCTGTTAGATTGTCAATAGAGTTCAACAACTTTAGTGACAGGTGGTCGATTACAACTACAAATTCGTAGCCGTCAAGATATGGTCGCATTTTCCGTATGCCCCAAATTACTGCTAAGCATTTCTTTTCAGTCGTGGAGCAATTTCTTTTCTGCACTATTAAGGTCTCGACTGGCATACGCAATGACGTGTTCGTTTCCGTCTATTCTCTGTGTTAAAACCACACCTAGTCCATGTAAAATAAATGGTTGGGTGAAGTGTGGACAAGTCAACACTGGTGGTGGATTTTGGCAGTGGCATCTGTGCTATTTCTGCAACTTTATCGGGATCTGTTTTTATTCCGTTTTGAGTCACAATATGGCCTAAGTATTTGGTGTCGGACTTGAAGAATTCATATTTGTCGATGTTGGTTTTTAAGTTTGCGGCCCGTAAGCTTCGGAATATCTCTCTAAGGTTATTCATATGCTCTTCTAGGGTGGTCCCGATAACAATTATATCAGCCAAATAAGTAAAAGCATACGGTTTCATCTCCGGACCAATCGCACTGTCTAGAATTCGCTGAAAGGTCGCTGGTGCCGAGTAAAGGCCAAAGGGCATTACGCGCCACTGGTATAGACCCTGTCCAGAGACTGCGAACGCAGTGTATTGCTTACTGTTTTCCTCCATGGGAACCTGCCAATATCCGTCTTTAAGATCCAGGCATCTGATGAACTCGGCATTACTTAACATGTTCAAGATGGCATCAATCTGTTGTAGAGGGTAAGCATCGAGTGCTGATCTAGCATTTAGTTGTCGAAAATCCATACAAGTGCGCCAGGCACCGTTCTTCTTTTTCGCTAAAATTATAGGAAAACTGTACGGACTGTGGGATGGCTCAATACAGCCGCGCTCAAGTAGGTTATTTATCTCTTCGTCAATAATAGTTTGCATAGCCAGGTTGCGTTGTACATAGCGTATTTTGATCGGCCGGTCATCTTTTATCACTATTTTATGTTTTGCTACTGCACATAAGCCGCTGATGCGTTGGAATTTTGGTAATTCCTTCTCCAAAAACTCCCGTATCCTATTTTGCTGGTCATTGGGGGTCTGGACGTTTCCCTCTTTCTGATGTGGTGTAATGATTAAGTTTTTAGGTGCTCTTATGATTTTGCTTACCTTTATATTTTTCGACTCGCGTACAAAGTGGTTAACCTTGCCACTATCCAGCTCTACTCTAAGACCTGCACAAGTAATGGTGGTTTTAAAGATCTGGAGAAAATCTAGTCCGACAATGATGTTTTCTGTAGCGTCCGGCATGATCAGGAAATCGCACTTAGCCGTTATAGTGCCCAGGCTCACCAGGAATTGGACCGCCTTGGAAATGATTTTCTTCGACCCGTCGGCTAGTACAACCTCAATGTTTATCGGGATGTATCTCGGTTTGTTGGTTAACTGATCCACCAACGTAGGGGTAACAAAAAATTTTTGTCGCTCCGGTATCAATAATTGTGGTGACTACTTGATTCTCCATTAATAAGGTTGCTTAAGTTTGTCATCTTCGCAGACAATTTCTGTCAGGTGTTTGCTCGACTTATTTTTACGGAGTTTCCTTCTTCTTCTTGCCCGTCTCACCACTTGCCACCCTCACCAGGGTGATGATGCTCACCTCAAATTGTGTTTGATGTGGATATGCTCTCTAATTCAGTGGCCAGCTGCACGAGCTCTGTTAGTGTTGAAAAATCTCGCTGCCGTATATACAATTGGTAATCGGGTTGAGCATTGCAAAAGATTCGTTCCATCTTCTTCCCTGCGGTTAGATTTGTATGACGCATTAATTCTTATAATGCAAGCATATAATGCTTCCGTGCACGTTGGGTTCTTTTTCTTACTTCATTATTTAATTTTTCAAAATAACGCGGGGGTAAGAAAAAATCGTAAAATTCTTATTTAAAATTTTCCCATTGGTCCCAATGTCTATTGTTGTTCCTGAAACAGCTTTATGCCTTGTCTCGAAAAAATTCCGTCATGACTTGAATCACATCGCGCAAATTGACTTCGTACATGCCTGCGAGTTCCTCCATTCGTTCAATGAATTCCAGCGGGCATTTACCACCGTCGTATTTCAGGCCCCACTTACGAACCAACTCAATCGTACTTACGCGGCTCTCTTGTGCTGACTGTGTTGATTCCACATTGACAAGTGGCTTCCCCGTGGGATTGATATCTTCAGCTTTCGGGGATAATGCTGGTGAGCTCTCTGCTCCTCTTAGTGGCGGCAATTCCAGTCTGGTGATGGGTGAGACTGTGGTCGTAGCTTCACGTTTAGTCTGGTATTCTAATAGTGTAATCTTGACCTCTTCATCATGGTTGGCCGAAATGAATTTTATTAAGCGTTTTCTTAATTCCTCAACATTCAATGTAGAGGGCTGTTCGAATTACTTTAGATAAGTTACCAACTCATCTCTCTTCAGAGAGTACACCCACGTTGTTTTTAACATGTTGTTGTGTTTCTTCTTGTTGCTTTTACTGTTGTGGTTGTTTTACTGTTGTTGTTTTTGTTGTTGCCGGACCAATTAGGCGGCCCCTGCTTTGGCGCCAATGTAACGACACGTTTTTGCTGGTTGCTGCGGTAGCTTCAGCGGAATGCAGGGTCGTTGCTCACTCTGGATAAAATGCAATGGTGAATAAAAGATCTCTCTTTCTCTTTACGTTATAACTCGTATCTCTTTATTTACTTTTACGGGTGTTTATAGTAGCGCCAACAGTTTGGTATGGTGGAGAGCGGCTCTTGGTAGTACCGCGGTCAGAAAATCAGCAAGACACTGTCTCACACGTTCAGCTAATGCTGAGCACTGTTACTCACAACAGTTGTCTACAAGCAGCTCTTGACAGAGAGCACGAGCAACCGGTTGGAGGTATAACCTTGGGTTGAGTGTACTCGACTCACACGCAGTAGCCTCACTAAAACTAACTCTTATCAGAGAGAACGGCACGAACCTCGTGTCGGATTGACGTGTCGCTCTTACAGTAGCCAGTTTTTGCCAGAGAGCATGGAAAAACCAGTTGGAGGTATAACCTCACGTCGGAATTATCCGGCTCTCGTACAATAGCCAACTGGTGCCTGAGAGTAAGGAAAACCAGTTGGAGGTATAATCTCGTGTCGGAAATACCCGTCTCTCCCAGAATAGCCATTACAGAGACTGCATCAGTAACGGATTTTTACAATTGGCAATTGAGAATGTAGAAACGTCCTCATCAATTGCTATTTGTTCACAAAATAAGATTTTTCAATCGGGGACATAAAAACCTCTGCATCAATTGCAAGATCTTACCTCTGCAAAACCAGCAAAACAACTGTCTCCCGACTAACGAACAACTCGCATTTTATACCAATCAGTGGCACACACACACACAAACTGCATTGTGTATGCACAGCTGTATAAGGTAGAGTTGTTTTCTTTTATGTAAAATTCATATTCCGACAAACAGGTGGCGCCACTTTCTAACAGGCCGTTAATTTTGAACACAAATTAAATTTTTAAATTAACAAAGATGTAATTTATACAAAGTAGCTTAAAACTAATAAATAAATAATAATATATTGAATTTTCAAATATATGAAAAAATAATGTAATGATAAATTTAATAATGCAAGTATTCAGAATAAACAAAATATTAAGTTCACAAATAAATAAAATATACAAAAAATATTTAGTAGTGCCGAAAAACGAGGGCACCGACTTTTGGCGTTACAACTTGCGCTAAAAGCCTTTCCCCGTTGACACTAGAACTTTCTTTTATTGCTTCCATTTTCTGCATCATAGCTGCAAACATAGAGTTCAAGTCCATATCGCTGTTTGTTGCTGAGGTACATACTACAATCTCTTCTTGTTCTTCTTTTCTTCCGAATTCGTATGTCCCAATATCGAAACCACACTGCTTGAGTTCATCTATTAACCGCTTTTGCAATTCCACTTAATTGACCGCTGTCGGCATATACAACTTACTCAGCTCCATTTTTAGCTGACCAACCCTTAGCTCGTCAAATTTCATTAAGTTTTACGATTATTTACTTGTTCACGATTAATACACAAACATACGTGATGACAACTTTACCACTTTTGTAAGGGATAGAACGGTTTTACCACGAGATCTTCACTGGTTGATATTTACCTAAGAATGAATACTAGAACTTTCTCCATCGGTTATGCAGTAGAATATTTCTTTATTACGTATTTATTATACATGCTGTGTTGTCATTTTTGTTTAGTTTTTATGCAATGTAGGTGTTTGTGTTGTTGTGTATTATGCTTATTTTTTTGGTTTTGTGTCAGTTGTTTTTGTTTTGCGATTAAGAAGTTTTTGTAAAAACTTCTGGCTTTTTAAGCAGACACAATAGTCCATTTCGTTTCACTTTCTTGGTGACAATTATTATTACTTTAATAAAGAATCTTCGTAACAATACTTTCTTTGTTCATTTCAGTTCCTGCATTTTGCTAATGCTAGCACATATTTTTTCTTGATAAAGATTCTATAATTTGCCAAAACTCAAACCCGTAAGTTCAATTAATATTTTACTGGCGCATTCGGTTCCTAAGAACCTGAAATTATTTTTAAGTTATTATTAAACAAAATATATACAAATTCATTGAAATAAAACAAATTATTGAAAAGTTAAAGCTGAAAATAAAAATTTAAACCGCTGTTTATGTCAGAAACTCAAGTAGAAAATATAAACATCCTATTAAATAACCAAGCTATTTGAAACCAAAACGCTATGCAACACAAAAAAGAAAAAACGAAGTTTGCTCTACAGAATTTAAATTTCATGCAGCCGATGGTGATGCCAGGATGCTTACGACGTTTATCGGGCACATAAATACCAAAATTTCAACAATAATTGGACTTGATGTAGAAGCAAAGCAACTGTTTTTTAATACAATTCAGAGAAAATTAACTAGAAAAGCAGCAGACCTCATAAGACAAGAGAACACCTACAATTAGGTAGCACTGAGGACTGCACTGATTAAAGAGTTTGGTGAAAAAAAGGATATCTCTACATTAATTTTGGAACTAGATAACATAAAATTTTTAAATAGTGTTAAATTATTCTGTTACTCCTTAAACAATCAAATTTATAAAATTAGCGATAGTATTAAAATTAGTGATGAAAGTAAAACTAGAAAAAACATATATAAATCAGAATTTGATTGATTTAGCTTAGAAATCCTGAGAAAAGGCTTACCCTACCATATCAAGGCATTGCTTAATTCAAATCCTGTATCGGATTTTAAAACTGCTTTAAAAATTTTGAGAGAAAGTGGTTTGTTTTTTTTTTAATTTTGAGAAAGAAAATTTCATAAAACTGGAAATATCAACAACGATCCACAAATGCAAGAAGGTTTTTGGGAAATGTCACATACTACACCCTAGTATTATAGAAATATTCCTCAGTTTGTTAACTCCGCGCAACAAAATCGAAACTATCAATCCTTATCAATGCATCCCTAATAATAATGACTCATATAATAGTAATAATTTTCCACATAAACCTTATTCACATTTAAGTTAACCTCCTACACAAGGAGCTAATTGGAACGATTTCAATCAATCGATAATCCGGCGATACGGAGTTCCTGCTCCAGTGAAACAAGATTCTTCAAATTTTCAACCTCTTGCCCACAAAAACTGCTAATTGTAATACTAAAACTAGATAATAAACCCTATAATTTTTTGATTGATACCGGTTCATCCATCAGTACTATAAAAAGAAACATTTTATCATTGAAAGAGAAGCGCACAAAACCAATCATTTTGAAAACAGCAACAAGCTCAGTAAAGTTAGATGTAATTCAATACATTTGGATTCATGGTAAAAGAAATTACTATATACGTTTACAACTTTTCATATAGTTGTGAGGGATTACTACGATTTGACGCATAACAAATTCTAAACGCTCAGGTTTTTGTTACTAAGAGTTCTGTGGTGCTGGCTGGCTTCGAATACCAAAGAGGACATAAGTGAATTAGCTAAAGATATTATGAACTAATAAAAAAATAAATAAACATGAAATTGATATACATAGATGACAAAAGTCGAAATTTCGAATGGATCACCTCAATAGGGAGGAACGAACACTTTTAGTTAGATTATTACGTAAATACAAAAGTATATTTTATAAAGAGAGCGACAATATGACTTTCACTCATGCAACGAAACATTGTATTAAATGTTTTCATGAGTACCCTATCTTTAGCGAGTCTTACAGGTACTCCGCGGTTCAAAGGGAGGAGGTAGACCGTCAGATAAAAGAAATGTTAAAACAAAACATCATTTGCCACAGCACCCTCCCTACTCCTCTCCAATATGGTTGGTTCCTAAAAAGCCTGATGCCTCGGGAAGGAAAAAAATGGCGGATGGTCGTGGATTATAAAAAGTTAAATGAAACCACGGTATTCGATAAACATCCTATTCCCAACATGGAGAATATTTTAGATAAGTTGGGAAGATGTCTCTACTTCTCAACCAAATCGAGATGGATCCTGCAAACAGGAAAATGGCTGCATTTTCCACGGCCAACGGCTACTTTACGTTCATGAAAATGCCCTTTGCGCTTAAAAATGCACCTTCAACCTTTTAAAGGTTGATGAACGAAATATTAGGGTATTTGATAGAGAAACACTACTTAGCCTATCTTGACGATATTACAGTTTTTAGTGCTTGTTTACAAGAGCATGTTGAGTCGCTCGACAAAGTGCTCAAAAGATTATCCGCCAGTTAAGTTGGACATGTGCGAATATTTTAGGCGAGGAGCTAAGTTTCTGGGCCATTTGGTAACACCAGATAGTGTCATGCCCAATCATAGAAATACAAGCGCAAGTATAAGATATCCAGTGCCAAAGACAGAAAAGGAAATAAGGCAATTCCTGGGCCTGTGCTTTAATAGAAAATTTATTAGAAATTTTGCTAATATAACAAAACCATTGACTTCCTGTTTGAAGAAAGGAAATAAGATAGATTACAATAATAAACTTTACATAGATGCAGCAGAAACTTTTAAAACTATGATTACTAGTAAACCTATTCTTGCATATCCAGATTTTGACAATGTTCTTACCTTCACTACTTCCAGCTTCCAGCGTTGCTATTGGTGCCGTTCTAAGTCAACAAGATAAACCAATATGTTTCGCAGGCAGAACGCTCAATGAAAATGAGCTTAACAATCTTAAAGAACTAAATACCAAACTTCAAGGGTGGAAAATTAGGCAAAATGAATTCGATTTTGAAGTAAGACATATTTCAGGCAAACAAAATCATGTCGTCGATGCACTGTCTAGAATAAAAATCGATGAGTGCAAAATGAATGTGAAAGCAAGGTCTGATGTAGCTAATATTCACTTTTCAGCGGAGGACAACGCTTATTATATTCCTAGATCTGAAAGGGCATTAAATTCTTTAAGAAATCAACCAAGACTTGTTAGGGGTGAAGATGACAAACAAAACAAAAAGTATTTTTAAAATACTATAGAGGAGTATTTGATTGGGAAAAATTCAGCGATTTTTATGACAAGCAATGTAGACTCTGTTAGATTAGAGGGCAAATATAAGTCCTTAATACAAACAAGACGCACTAGACAAATGAGAACAGTAAGAGAATTGGAAAATATTGTAGACTACTCCAGATTTTAGACTATTGTACTGGAGCTACATCTCGAAGGATTGCACCAGAGCATAGAAAAAATTGTATACTTGTTTTCAAACAAATATTGTTATTCGAATTACGTAAGAGAAATTTCCAAAATACTTAATAATTGCGAGTTATGCAGTTTATGTAAATTTGATCATATAGCACATAAGCTACCCTTCAAGCTTACGCCCCCAGTTTATGAGATTCGAGAAAAATTTGTTATCGATTTTGGGCATTGGACAAGGATAATTACTTGACGTGCATTGACCTCTTTTCAAAATTAAGATGAAATATAATAATGCAAAAAATAAAAGAAAAATATTAAATAATTTAGGTAACCCTTAAAAAGATCAAAAGTGCTAAAACAAGAAGATGACTGGGAATATTTTGTAGTAAAGTTTAGAGAGAGACATGTTAGAAAGTATAAGAATGCATTTAAGAGTAAAAATAAATGTATTTTATTTTGAATTTGTTGTGTGTTGCTCTGTTGTACGGTGGACAACAGAAAGCTTCTTAAAAACAGCGTGGTGGTGAAACTGCTGGTCGAAAGTATTCGCCAATCTACATGCACGATTTATTACATTATAACAACTTAGGTTACAGTAATTATAATTATAGAGGGTTTGATGAGATAAAGATAAAAACACTTTAGAATTGTATGTTCATAGAATGTTTATTGGGCTGCAATACTCACCCTGTGGGAATTCAATTGCTGTACATAGGTTTGCACGGAGGTATTTGGTAGTAGCGCTGACTGTAGTTGAAAAATAAGTAAGTCATCGTTATTTATTTTTATTTAAAGAAGCTTCGGTTTTTAACAAAGACGAAGTGCGGATAAATCTTGACAGCTAAAATTTTTCACTTGGTAATAAATTTACAGTGAGTGCAACTTTACAAGTTATATTTTAGCGGTAAAAGACTTAAGGTAAATACAATTAAATTTTTGGTAGTATTTATATAATTCAAATGTATATAATATAATTCATTAATTTTTTATATTTATTAAAATTAAGGTTTATAAATAAAAGACAATTAAAGTTTATAAGTGTCCAAACCTTGTTTAGACATAGCGCCGGCCTTGCCGCTAGCAACAGATGATTTCTGCACAGTGAGACAAAGATCTTGTGCAAGTGATTTTATTGCTTCCGCAAGAGTTTTCGTATTAGGTGTTGTTGATAACTGGGACTGTTGGATGTCCTTTTGAGAGCTCGATTTACAGCTGCTTGTTGATTTGATCGTTGTTGACGACGAAGCTGATCAGTGATAATGACTCTAGAACGTTTTAAGCTTCCTTGAACTGGATGAAGTAAGGTGTGATGTAGTCTATCACACTTTTTACATGTCTCCATGAATGAACAAGATCTAATGGTGTGGTTTCTTGCCAGGCAATTGACACAAAAGTTGTTCCTTTTGACCGTCATTTATTGATGATCATCCTCAAAAATTGTTTACAAAACCGCAATGATCATGCATCTTGCATGCATCTTTTGCATATCATATACTTAAAAATTGTTGAATCACGGCGGCGTAAACGATTTTTGCTGTGGGCTCTAGAGGGAGGAGAAAGAAAAACAAAATGAAACAAAACAAATAAAGGTAATAATATAGGGATTTATAAATATTGTAAGCATGAAGATATGATTCTGAAGAATTGGAAGGGTAATTAGGAAGATTTTATAATGCTTAAGTTTTAGGATAGGATAAATGATGTTTAAGTCCTAGGATGAGCTGTCATCATTCAAAAAGGGAAGGTAGAATAGTTTCACAATGGGTCGGGTTATCACTCCTGAAGCTACACGTACTTCTGCAAAATGTACGTTTTTATTCTCTCCCATAAAAGTGTTCTCAATTCTTTCCAAACGCCACTCGTGGGGTGGCGATTAATCGTCCATGCTAGGAGCAGAGCTTTATCATTTGTATCGCTTGTGCAAAGATTTGAGATAATCTTCTTTCCACCGTATGGAGAATTGATAGTGAAGTGCTTTAAACCTTTCCCATCTGTTAACAAGGGATATGTTTTTGAAGTCTTGCTCTGGGAAAGCCATTAAAGGTGCCCCTCTTAAGAAATGTCCAGGCGTAAGTGCTGTTAAGTCTGAGGAATCTTCTGACAATGCGGATATTGGGCATGAATTAAGAATACTCTCGATTCGAGCTAAAACAGTGGAAAATTCTTCAAAATTGAAGTTTTGGGCACCTGCGATACGTGTGGTGGAATAAACTTCCACGCAAACCCGTGAGTTATATATGTTTGATATATTTCTTTCGCAGAGTTTCTTATGAAAACAAAAAATTCTCGTTCAAGTTATCGACTAGCACCCTAAAAATTTCTGCCGATATTGGAAGTAACCCTTTGGGGGAGCCCCCTCCTCCGAACGAAACGAGCAAATGCGGCTTGAAATGCAGATGAAGATAAATCAGAGCATGCTCCTGAGTGAATAGCTTTCGTATTAAAGCATACAAAAACGCTTGCATATCCTTTTGTTAGTGTTGATTTGCGTAAGGGTGATACTTTTAGCATAAATGGACCCGCGAAGTCAACTCTTGTTATTTGAAAAGTTGGAGAAAAATTGCAACTATCAGGTGGCAAAAGGGCCATAATCTGCGAAAAGGGCTGTTGCTTGTAAATAAAACAAGTTTTACCGTCGCGTATTATATTTTTAACCCTAGGCACCTAGGCCTTGAAACATAAAATTCGGTTTAGACCATTCAAATGCAAATAAGTGAGATACAGATTGAAAAATCGTGAATTACCTGGTAATATTATTGGATAATGTTCATTGTAAGACAGCGAAGATTAAGCAAGTTGCTCGTAACATTGACTTAGGGTCAAGAAATTAGTTTAAGGACTTAAATGAGCTTTTACTAGATACTGTTTGAGACGTATACAAATATTGATATTCTTCATAGTAAAAAATCTTTGAGTTAAACTGGTGAGTCGTGATTTCACAAATTTAATTTCCTGACGCGTTAAGTTATACTGTTCCATACAATGATTAAAGAATCGAAAAATATAGCCTACCACTCGAAGAGCTTTTTTATAGGAAGAAAATCGGTCTAAAATTTCATATTCTTGAACTTTTGCCTGTAAAGCTATAGTTTCATTGTTGGTTTTTCTCAGCTTTTAGTGGATTTCTATTTGGCCATTCTGATGAGGATTTATGTAATCACGACGGTCCATGCTACCAGAGAGAACTATTCATGAGATCTTGTGGTCTGGAACCACTTGTTGCAAGATTAGCCGGATTGTCGTGAGTTGGGACATGGTGCCATGTTGCCTTCGGCATTTAACGATGAATTTGAGCAATTCTATTTGCTACGTAGGTGTCCCATGATGACGGTGTTTTGGAGAAACAGGTGAGCACTATAGATGAGTCAGACCATAGATGTATTTTGGTATTATTATTACAAGATTGGCTAATGAAACTGCGTCACTCAGTTCTAAACGCTGGAGACAAACAGTCTGAATAGGGGCTACTTTACATTTTGCTAATAACAAAATTGAAAAAGTATTATAGGCATTATTTTGGCGTCAAATATACATTGTGGCGCAATAAGCTTCTTTGGACGCATCGCAAAACTCATGAATCCGCATTGAGTCATTATGCTTATACTAAAGCCATGGGGGAATAGAAATTGTTTCCACTTGGGATAAATCTTTTGCAAGGTTTTCTTAATTTCGGGGAAATTCTGATGAAACATCTTCATCCCATTCTAAACCCTCTAACCACAGCTGTTGCATAATTAATTTTGCTCTGATGATTATGGGATCATCCAGCTGGGTCAAAAAGTTTTGCCACTGTAGAGAGAATTTTTCCTTTCGTGTCAGGTGTAGATAAATTTATAGGCGAGAAATTATAAGTGAATGCATCTGAGAGTGCATTTCACTTGATTCCTAGAGTTTTCGTATCGCTTGTGTCGTGAAAGCGAAGGAACTCTGAATCACATATATCTTCTTTTAGCACATGTGCAAGTAACCGAGGATCATTTGCAGTAATTTTCTTTAAAGGGAATCCTGCTGACTTTAATGTTTCTATAAGCTTAGTTCGAGCAGTAAGAGTTTCTATTATCGTTTGCTGTTTGAGAAACTTTTCCAAACGATTCTTGTGTAACAACACTTGGTACATTTAAATATTGTTTGGAACGACTGTATTCTGGATTTTGATTTGAGTAAGGACTTTTGTTTTCATATGTAATTGAGTATGGTGAGATTTCTTGCAATAAAGGCAGGTATGCTTACTATTGCAGTTTGCCTTGAGATGAGATAAGGCCAAACAATTATTGCAAATTTTATTTTTAAAGACGTTATCAATTCTTTGCTGCACATTAAGAGCTCTAAAATTTTGGCATATTCTCAAAGAGTGTTGTTCGTTGCAGAGCTTGCAGGATGGGCTTATAGTTTCTTGTGACAAATACGTTTGGACATTGGTTTGAGGCATTTTTGATGTTTTTATACTTGCTACACGTTCTACTGCCTTATATTTGTCAATAAGGAATTGGGACATCTAAGTCCTCTTTGGGAGCTCACGGGGCGATGTAAAGGATTGTTCGCAGAGCGAAAGGGTTACTTCTGAAAGTTTTGTAGAAATAAGGCAGATCAAAATAGGGTCCCAGCTATTAACCTCAACGCCAAGCGTTGTAAGGGTTGCTAGGGAGTCATTGACGGATGATTGGATTCTGCGAATTGATTCGCTGTATTCAATTGTCACAGCTGGTATATTAAATAAAATTTCGATTTGGTTGTCAACCAAAACTCTTTTATTTTCGTAGCGGGTCATTAAAGAATTCCACGCTAGATCGAAGTTCTTATGAGAAAGGGTATATTCTTAACAATTGCGCCAGCTTCACCTTTTGTTTTATTTTGAAGATGGTACAGTTTTGTGACGGGAGACAGTTTAGATTGATTTATGTACAATGCCGTGAACATGTCACGAAATGAGGGCCATTGTTAATAACTGCCTTTGAAAATTTCTGTGTCACATGGTGGTAATTTTATACAATGACTTGAGTCATCCTGCACAAAAGTTTGACCTGGAGACCGGTGTAAAGAAAAAACCTCAAGAATTTCATTAACACAAGAATTTGAGTTCAACATTTGTACATTGTTCAAATTTTTCAGTAGCCTCCTGTCTAAATTCTGGGGTGATTTCATTACCTTTCGATAATATAACACCTTTATAGGAGGCGTCTACCCTTGCCCATCTTTGGTCTAAATCTTTTAACTTAACCCCTAAGATTATATCACTTTTCTCGTCAACTAGGTTTGCATTGAACTTATCAAAAAATTTTGTTAAGCGCTTGGAGTCAAATTGAAAATGGTCTGAGATGTGTGGGGCATACTATAAAAATTATATATATATATATATATATATATATATATATATATATATATATATCATGAATTGTAATATAAATATGACATGAACATTTATTTTATTTTTTTGTTATTGCATTACTATTTTTCTCGAAGTCGAAAAATTAAAAGAAATTAAACACTTTGTAATATCAGCCTATTTCATGAACATTTAAAACATTAATTATTTTTAAAAGAAAAAACATTATTTTTGTTTGACGTAATGTAAAATCGGCATATTTTGTGAGAACTTTTATAATGTTAATTATATATAAAATGTTTTTAATAAATAAAAGTTTCAGTTTATGAATAAAACTCAAAGTACAAACACTGTATTTTACTGGCGCAGTCGGTAGGATCTGCGAAAAAGATCCTTAAAACGAACCTTAGCGTTTAATAATTTAATAAGTAAAATAAAAACTACAAGATTTAAGATTTGTTAATACAAGAAAATTAATACTTTTAACTTTGTTATAAAATTGTCGTTGAACAAATAGAATAAAAACTCTGTTACAGTGACTGTTTAAAATAAAAGAAAAACTCTGTGACACTGTTTATTAATCTTGCAATCTTACAACGCAAAAACAAAAAATATATAATAAAATAAATCAATGAAAATATCACAAAATGTTCCAAATACTTCTAAATAACTTTTCATCAGCCTATGGATGAAGTAATCCTTAATTTAGGGCAACTATCAATTAACAACAGAAGAGAAAGTGGTGCTAATAGTGATAACGATAACAACAATGTAAACAACAGTATGGTTCAACAGAAGAGCTTTATCATCCAAAACTTATAATTAGTCCATCCTTTTATTGGGGAAAAGGATAAATTGTGCCTCTACATTAATAGCATAGAAAGTATATAACCCAACATTGTGGGTCTGCCTAGCGATGACAGGGTCTTATTCTTCAATTGCATATTGAGAACATTAGACGGAGATGCCCTTAATTTAATCAGAAGAGAACAACCAGAGGACTGGATCGCATTGAAGCGACTACTGGTACAAGAGTACGGTGAGCAACAACCAATTCCGACACTGATTTTAAAATTAAGTAATATTATATTTAAGGGTAATCTAAGAAAATTGTGCGATGAAATTAACATAAGCTTGTGTAGAATACACGATACAATTAGATTAAGTGATGAAAGTAATGAAAAAAAAACATTTTATAAGAATGAAGCTAACTCCCAAGCCCTAAGAATACTAAAAAAAGAACTACCCAATCATTTAACCGCACTTGTTAATGTGAATTTGGCAGCAGATTTTGGCTCAGCAGTAGATATTCTCAGACAAAATAATGAACTAGATAACGGACACTTTGAACGAAGAATGACAAAAGTAATCAGAACCGATCACTCCCGTCATTAACCTTAAGTAGTGAACAATGAATATAGAAGCATATACACCCCGAATCGAAGTACTAACACTTTCAATCACCAAAGTTTCAGGAACAACCGTAATGAAAACTTCCAGAATAATTACAATAATAGTTCTAGAAATAATGGACAAAATATTAACACACAATAACAATAATAGCCCAATCAATAATGACTTTTACATTAATAATAGATTTCCCAATAGTTCACGTCCTCACAAACGCCAAAGGATAAATCATTCAATCCAATCACGCATTAGACGTTTCGGCCCTGCCGAGCCCATGGATGTCGAATATTTTCACTTAGCGGCCTCAAACCCCCTCCCATCATCTCAATAACAATACAGGGTAGTCTTATAAATTCTTGGTTGACACGGGATCCTCAATTAGTCTTCTTCGTCCAGACGCTTTGTCAGTTTCCCCAAATAAAGTACATCCCGATTGTGTTAAACAGCTACTGGGAACATAGTTCTCAATGAGACCCTAGAAATCTTTAGCCCCATAACAAGAGTTAGATTAGTGTTTTATGCGTATAGGTTTAGTAACAATTATTCGGGCCTGCTGGGCTTTGATAATTTAGGCAAATTAATTGCACAACTAAATATTCCAGGTGGATTTGTTGTCCTAAATGATATTGAATATTTTTTTTGAACGAAAATCAAGAAGGAAAAGAGGAAGTAAACAACTTTCCAGTTAATAAAAATACTTATTTTGATTCGGGGATCAGCCAACCCGAGTATAAGCAAATTCGAGGTAATAAAATTAATACCCCGCATAATAGTCACCCAAATATTTTTTTTAACGAAAATCAAGAAGAAAAAGAAGGAATAAAAAGCCTTCCATCTAATAAAAATATTACCCCTGACACACATATCAATCAGCTTGAGTATAAACAAATTCAAGGTAGTAAAATTGATACCTCGCATAAAGGCCATCCAAAATCATTGAATTGCATTGATTACGAATGTAAAAAAATGTTTAAATTGGATCACCTCAGTAGAGAGGAATTCACAAGCTTAAAAGTGTTGTTACAGAAATATGGTAGCATTTTTTATAGGAAGGGAGATAAATTAATCTTTACTAATGTTGTTAAACATAAAATCAACACTATCCACGAAGATCCAATATATTGCAAAACGTATCGTTACCCTCAAGTTCATAGGGACGAGGTTAATAGGCAAACTCAAGTAATGCTGGACCAGAATATTATATGCCACAGCCAGTCACCTTATAATGCACCAATCTGGGTTGTACCTAAGAAACTCGATTCGACTGGTAAACAAAAATGGCGCGTCGTTGTCGATTACCGCAAATTGAACGATATAACGATTACTGATAAATACCCAATTCAGGTTATGGATGACATTTTGGATAAATTGGGTAGGTGTTTATATTTCACTACCCTCGATCTTACAAAAGGGTTTTATCAGATCGAAATGGAACCTTCTGATCGAAAAAAGACAGCATTCTCCACACAGAATGGTCATTACGAGTTTTTGAGGATGCCGTTTGTTCTCAAAAATGCGCCCTCAATCTTTCAACGTTTGATGAACACAATTGTGGGAGACCTTATAGGAAAAGAATGCTTGGTCTACCTGGACGATATAATAATCTTTAGTACTTCTCTCCAAGAGCATATCAACTCAATAGAGAGGGTGTTCAGTAGGCTTTCGGATGCCAATTTGAAGGTGGAGCCTGATAAAAGCGAATTTTTAAAAATGAAAACCACCTTTTTAGGACACATTATCACACCTGATGGTATAAAGCCAAACCCTGACAAAGATAAAGCCATCTTGGAATATCCAGTTCCTAAAACTGAAAAAGAATAAAGAGAGTTTTGGGATTGGCCGGATTTTATAGAAAATTTATCCAGAATTTTTCCAAAATAACAAAACCATTGACATATTGCCTTAAAAAAGGAAATAAAATTAATTCATCGGATAAGGATTATATTAATGCAGTCAATACCATTAAACTCTTAATCGTTAATGAAACAATATTGACCTTTTCAGATTATGAGAAGCAATTCACCCTGACAACGGATGCTTCTAATACTGCCCTTGGTGCCGTCCTTAGTCAGAGCGGACACCCAATTTGTTTTGCCAGCCGCACTCTAAATGAGCACGAATTAAATTATTCTGCTACTGAGAAAGTGTTACTAGCCATTGTGTTGGCAACAAAGTACTTCCGCCCCTATTTGATCAATAGCGATCATAAACCATTACAGTGGTTGCAAAACCTTAAGGAGCCAAACAAAAAGCTTCAGAGGTGGAAATTAAAATTGAATGAATTCGATTTTGAATTCAAACATATCCCCGGAAAGAAAATTACGTTGCGGATGCACTATCCCGTGCAAGAAAATAGAATTGTAATTTCAATGAAGAAATTGAAGAGAACGGTGAGCCAGCCGATGAGGCTGATGGAGTGGAAGATATTTCATCTGTAGTCGCAACAATTCACTCCGCTGATGAAAATATTCCTCGTATATACCAATAACTGAATAACCCTTAAATATATTTAAGAATCAGATCAAACTTGTTAGAGGAAATCAAAATAGAATCTTTACAAAGAAGATATTTTCCAATCACGTCACGACGGTTGTTTATAAAGATCTGGACACCAAATCAATTAAAGACATAATTAAAACATATTTACTTAATAAAATAATAACCCTTTATATACCGGACGACGGCGATTTCATCAAATTTCAGAGAGTTTATGTTCAAATCATTTCGAATGACAAAAACAGGATTCTGAGATCGACCAAACTTCTGGAGAATTTGACAAATTACCCTGATTTTAAGACACAAATTTTAAAAATTCATTTGAACGGATTACATCGGGCTATAGAAAAAATAGTCAGGGAATTTAAAACAAAATATTACTTTTCGAACTATGTTAAGGAAATATCTCGTATTATCAACGAGTGTGAACTTTGTAATCGTTGTAAGGCGGACCACATAGACTATAAATTGCCATTTAAAATCACACCTCCTGTATAGATTTGTTTTCAAAATTCGCCATAGCTGAACCAGTAAAGTCATTAAATTGGATCGAAACCAAAAGAGCTCTTTTGAGGATATTTAACACAATGGGTCCTCCAAGGGTTTTGAAGATGGACCAGGATCAGGAAATGAATAATATTAACATAAAAAAATGGTGTGAAGAGTTAAATATGAAATTGGAGGTGACTACAAGAAAAGCAGGTATTTCTGATATTGAACGATTACATAAAACACTTAATAAAAAGCTTAGAATTATTAATACTTCAAATGACAAAGAATTGATTTGCATGCAAATAGAGCAAACAATCTTTACATATAATTATACCATAGTTCATTCATTATACTACAATTCAAGAAAACGATTGAAAAAGATTGAAAGCCCTTTCAAGAGAGTCGACGTCGTAGAGGCCGCAGACGATAATGAGCATTATGTTGTTAAGTGCAAGGATAGGCACGTTAGAAAATATAAATCACAGTTTAAAAGGAAGAAGAATCACGGTCGAAGCTAACAAGAATCAATTTTTTCAGGTACATTAAAATCTAACAAACCTAAAATTTGGAAGCTCTATACCATTCTCTTGTTGCTGCTTTTCTCAGAGAATACAGGAGTCGGTGGCCAGACGATCGAAATAAACAGCTTAGAAAATAATTATGGCTTCGCAGTTGTTGAGCAGGGCACCTTAGATCACCCAATAAATTACAAATATCATATCTTGACTGTTAACAAAACTTATCTTGACCTGACCTATAATAACCTTATCGAACAGTATAACTCAAAAAAATATTACAAAACGGACACAGTTGGAAAATACCTTACACTAGCGTTTAAAGAGAAACAATTATTTTCGGTTAGACATAGTTGCGGATTGGCAAATGTGGTGGGCGACGGTTTAAAATTTCTTTTTGGGACTCTAAACGAGGACGATAAAAGAGAGTTGAAGAGCAAGTTTGATGACTTAAAAGCGAACAAACGAATTCAACGAACTGATAGATCCCGTGAACAATGAAAGTAGACTGTTGCGAGAGCTGGAGTGAGACGTGTCAAGATTACAGAACAAGATCTCGGAAAGAATCTGTACAGACATATTTTTAGACAATGTAAAAGATATCTTGAACATATCGAGGATATCCAATTAGCAATGCAGTTGGCTAGACTGGGCATTATAAGCTCAAAACTAATCGATTTGCAAACTGTGTTGCAGTTCGAGAACACAAAAACTTCAATTTTGTTAGAGGGAAGTTTAATTTATTTCATACTTTCCATTCCTATTGAATTCGATAAATATAAAAGAATAAAAGTAATCCCAATGCCAGACGAAAACAATGATGAGTTAGTACTTGACGAAAAAGTAGATTATGTAGCCAATCATAACGTAGTCTACCAATTGCTGGATAATAAGGTAATAACAATAGGAGATAAATGTATGAAAAATTTAATAAATAATAATAAAACTAATTGTCAATATAAATAAAATAAAGAATCAAATTTTTTGTATTTCATTGAACCAAATATAATAGTTACAAAGAAACTAAACGAAACGGAAATAAACAAAAATTGTAATGATTGAATATAAAAATAAAAGGAAATAATATCAAAAGATTAAATAATTGCAAAGTAAAAATTGGTAATTTTGAAGTCTTTACACTGACTTAAAAATTACCAATTAAATAGAAGATCAAAACATACTACCTACCTAGACCTTGAAAATTTGGTAAAAGAAAATATATCGTTGCCAAAACTAAAGAAACATATAGACATAATAAATAGTAAAACGAACAACTATTCTATAAGTTTATTAACTTTTATTTTAATAATACTACTATTAATTGTAAGCTTATGCATTATATTTAACAAGAATATTTTTATAAAAAACCGAACTAACGAAGAAAAAGTCATTGAGGACATCGACTTATCTGAGGTGCGGAGGAGTGACATATGCATACCGTAATTCATGAATTTCATGAATTGTAATATGAATATGACATGAACATTTATTTTATTTTATTTGTTATTGCATTCCTATTTTTCTTAAGTCGAAAAACTAAAAGAAATTAAACACTTTGTAATATCAGCATATTTCATGAGAACATTTATAACATAAATTATTCTTAAAAGAGAAACCATTATTTTTGTTTGACGTAATGTAAAATCAGCAAATTTTGTGAGAACCTTTATGATGTTAATTATATATAAAATGTTTTTAATAAATAAAAGTTTTAGTTTATGAATAAAACTCAAAGTACAAACACTGTATTTTGTATTTGCTTTTTGTTAACGGTGTAATCACGTTATTTCAATTCTTTACATTTTATATTTATGTACATATACATTTTTTCTGTACTTTACTGCTTAAGAAATACATATTTACAACACCATTGCATATATTACTTGACGATTTTTTTGTCGGATAATTTTTAATACATACATACGTATGTAAGCATGTATACACAAGAATAATTTAAATTAACACATTTATACCGTATGTATGTATGTACTTATGTACATGGGCACTCTTGTTCAAGTTTACTGGAGCCCAATGAAAAAAGGATTCTTTGATATACATATATATACCTACATATATATATAATTTTTTTTTCTATTTCAGTTTATATATACATATGTATATTAAACATCTGCAGAGAGTAGCTTTTTTGTGTCTATGTGAAACTCGCTGCAAAATGTGGTTTATATTTGTTCAATTTGGAAAAGTTTGCTCCGAAGCAGCACTATTAGTGGAAAGAAGCTTACAGCTTAACTTAAATAGATAAGGAAATTCTTCTTTGTGAGAGTTCCATCACTTCAAAACATTCAAATGATCATGGAACGTAACTTTCGAATTTTCATACAGGCGTACTTCTTGCTCTATTTTATCCTCGGGATTTTGTTCTGATGTTTCTAACAAAAAATCTATAAGAAGTTGCAAATTGAAGGTTGAAATTTGAGGTGTTGACGGTAAATCCTAATTTCCTCATTTCTATTTTCAATGTAGCTAATTAATAACTTTTTATATTTAATTTTTTATGATTTTTACAACTTTCAGTAAATTGCCTGAGTTTATTTGTGGGTGGGAACAGGTAAAGTGCATTGTTATTATTAATATTGATGTGTTTCGTTGCCAATTTACTTAAATGGTGCGTTAAATTTTGTTTAAAAAAACTAACGATATCAACGTCATCTTGATTAACATAGGACAGCTTTTGCTAAACTTCACCTAGTACTGTAAGCATCAAGTGAAGTTTGACTGTCACCTGATACTCGACATGTTCGTGTAATACATCCCTGCAAACAATTTTGAGATTTTTTGGCGATGGTTTGTTTGGCGATGATTATGCGATTATTCTCAAGGATGGATTTCGATGGAATTTTTTTTAAAGATAATGGGAAAATAAATATTTGGTTTCAAGAACAATTTGCAAAATTCTTATTTCAGTTGAGCAAGTGAACATTTATACCATTATTGCATTAATCGGAAATATAAATTATCAAAAAATAAATAAATAAGTGGTGATCAGTGAAAGGTGTGGTGTGTAAAAGTAATTACTTTATATTAAATATATATATATATATATATATATATATATATATATATATATATATTATATTATATTAATAACAAAAAATGTAAATCGCCGGCGGATCTCTATTTGCGAAGCGCCGGCGAATCGTTAATGGTGAATCGCCGGCGGATCTCTATTTGCAAAACGCCGGCGAATCGCTGTGAGCGAATCGCAACAGGCATACAGGCAAGCGTTTTAGCGAATCACCTGCAGGATCGCGCGCGATTAATCACCGATATTGTAGACAACTTGCCGACGATTCGCGGGCGAAGATTCGGCGATTGCAAATGTTTGAAGGGATATTACACGTAAAAGAAAAAGAGAGCATGTATTTAGCTAACACACATACAACCAAGTAAAACCAATAGTTATTCAATGAGTTTGATGTTCTCAAAAATCTGTTCATTGGCCC
The DNA here is from genome assembly GCA_937654795.1 of Cistogaster globosa. Taxonomy (NCBI): domain Eukaryota; kingdom Metazoa; phylum Arthropoda; class Insecta; order Diptera; family Tachinidae; genus Cistogaster; species Cistogaster globosa. Next base: position 14,810,807 of record OW569408.1, read on the forward strand.
ATATTCATAGTTAAAATAAAGTCTACTCTAAGGGAACTAAAGACGGTTTTACTTTAGAGTCGACTCTAACTCATTCATAGACAATTTAAAATATACTTTTGGCGTTAAAGTCAACCCTAAATTCAAAACTAGCTAAAGCTGTTTTTAACTCATTTTTCCATAATTATTTTATTTGGTTTAAGAACACAGCACTCTTTATCTGATTTTTATACCAAAGTGAACAAAATAACAACAGGGTTACTTTTTTCTAATGTTTGTTTACAAATTGTATGAAAACATTCATTAAACTAGAGTTCACACCCAGTTAAAGTCGATTCGACTTAAAGCATGGCCGACTTCCTAAACGCCAGTTGCAATGCATAATTTAAAAAAATGCGTATGCAATGCTAAACATGTCTTAAGCTTAACCTTGCGTTGCAGAGACATTTTTTGCATTTTATTGGCATTTAGGAACGTCGGTATGCAACTCATACCTAGAACAAATGTCAAAAACATGTATAAAATTAAATTATTTTTTTTTTGGAAAAATGATGGTTACAAAAAATTATTTATCCATTTTGTTGGGAAGTGCTGAGGAATTATCTCAGGCCAAATCCTCCAAAAATATTGATTTGCTCAAGAAACTCATTAAAAAGAAAAAAAAAAAAAAAGAAGAGAAAACTATTGTTAAGGACAATAAAAATCCCGAGAAGAAAAGTGATAAAAAATAAAAATTTTGAGGAATACATTGAATTAATGGATAATGACATTTTTTATTCACATTTTCGTATGCAAAGAAGCACCTCTTATGTAAGTACAAACGTAGAGTGAATACATAAACATAAATAATTTTTTGCGACTTTTTGTCTCTGCAATATAAAGTGTTTAATTATTTAAATAAAATCTATCAATTATAAATAACTTATTAAAAATAAACAAGAAAATAATTACTCAGCCATTGCAGCTCAAATGTTTACATACAAAATAAAAATGATGCGCGATTTTGATACCTAATACTCTTTAAAATGAGTTGCCAAACGATTAGGAACATTGGGCTTTGCCAGAAAGTTTGCGTATGCGTTTACGAACTGTATGCATTGCAACTTGCGTTTAGGAAGTCGGCCTATGCTTTAATTTGGACTGTGAAAGCAAAATAGATAATAAGAGCTTTTTAGTTTAAAGTATACTTTTGCAAGAGTCGACTTTAGTATATAGCTATGAATATGGGCCATTGTTTTTAATGAAGCTTAAAATAAATATCATTGTGCAGGGGTCTAAAATGTATAAACAATTATATTTGCTATTAAAAAGTACATAGGATTTGGCATATTAGACCACTGCACAATGATATTTGCTGTTTAAAAGTATATATGATTTTGGATTTGAACACTTGCTTAAGCTTTATTTATGAGAACATCAAACTCATTGAGTAACTAATGGTTTTACTTGATTGTTTGTGTATATATTGTATGTATATATATATATATATATATATATATATATATATATATATATATATATATATAAGTGTCCAAACCTTGTTTGGACAAGAGAAATAGAATAACGATATTAATGATTCTAGAAATCAAATCGAGACCACGTCGCTGGAAGAACTTCCTACCATATCTCATCTAAACTGAAACCTCGACAAGGTTTGTTTCAATTACAATTTTGCTTTGCTTGTTGCCGGGACTTTTCGTTCAAACTAATAAAATTGATAAAATTAATGACGATTTTAGCTACGTTATTTTTGATCAGAGAATATTAATGATTCCTAATGGATATAACAATCATGTTATAGAAATCAATTCAACCAATTTAGAGAAATAATTCAAAGAATTATGGAAGAGTATGAAAGTCATGATTTTTTGTAGTCTGACATTATAAGAAAATATCTCGATATAGAAGATAAAGAAAAACAGTTATTCATCAAGACACACAAACGGGGCCTTTTCAATGCTCTGGGTGATGGATAAAAGTTCCTTTTGGGAACACTTGATAGCGAAGATAGGGAAATGATAGAAGAAGCTATAATTCACATTAAGAACATAATTTATAGCGGTGTTTTCAATGCAGATAATATTTTTGAGGAGGTGAATGCCGGGAATGCATTGTTGAATAAACTGAGGAATGCAACAAACACTAGTCAGAACGCACTTGTTAAGAAGATTACGCAATGTCAAAACTTATTTGGTGCATGTCGTAGATATTCAGATGGAAATACAACTGGCTAAGTGAGGTGGTATAAATCCAAAGTTTGTTGACGTTGAAACTATATCCCATTTGAACGCCGAAGAATTTGAATTTACTAGAACTTCAATTTGGTTGTGGATGTGGTATATTTTGTACTGACTGTCCCCGAAGGCTTCGAAGCATTTCCGAGATAAACGGTATTACCATTTCCAGATAATAATATCCAGGAATTAGTTTTAAATTTGGATGTGGAGTTTGTAAAGAAAAAGAAAAAATTGTTTAAACTTGTGAACCAAAAAATTGAACAATTGTTTGATACGTGTTTGGAGAATTTGTTGAACGAACAAATATCAAATTGTACTTTTAAGACAAATAAAGAAGAAAGTGTTATTTTGTACCGCCTAACATGGTGTTAACGAAAAACTTACATCAAACTACAATTAACTAAGACTGTAACGATTTAAATATATATTAATTGATGGAAATAATTTACTAGTAATTAATAATTGTAAGTGTAAGATAGGAAATTTGAAATTGGAAAGCAAAATACATAATCCGCAAACGATAATTGTTCCATTTGTAAAAATATTTGAAAATCTCATAAAAATTATAAACTATTTTAATTTATTTATCAAGCATAAGGTCTTTATCTTTTATATTTATTTTTTCAATATTTCGCTACTCTTTTGTGAAACATCATCAGGAAAAACAAACATTTATTAAATATTTAATATTTATTAAATATATAGTGAATGTAATATAATGTTTGTGATAATTGTTTCTTAAGTTATTTATGTTATATAATCTTTATAATTTTTAACATAGTTTTTTATTTGACCTTTTAATTAACTATATTTTAATTTATTTATGAAGCTCAAGGTCTTTATCTATTATTTTAATTTTTTCAATATTTCGCTACTCCTTTTTGTAGCATCATCAGGAAAAACAAATATTTATTAAATATTTATTTAAATACTTAAAAATATATGTTGGTACTTTTGACTATATAAAACATCGATTTAGAGAATTTTAGTCTTTTATAATTGCGACGTTATAAACAAATTCACAATATATTCACACATTTGTTTTTTAACGTTCTTCAGCTATTCAGGAATTCAGCTATTTTAGTTCGACTAACAAAGGATTACACATTGTTTATTAGCTACACCTTTCTCCCCATTTTTAATGTAAGAAAGATTCTTATTGATTAGAATAATGATTATATACTGCAGTTATTATTTTCTCTAATCCTGCTCGGGCTTTAAGAGAATAATTTTTAGTTACTAAAAAATTAGCAACTTATATAACCTTCAAAGAAATAAATCCTGGGGGAGACAGACTTAAAAATGGGAAAAAAGTAGGTACTATATATATTTTACGTAAATATGTTATAAGCTTTTAATGGATTAAGCATTTTTTAAAAATTTTAGTATTTCTTGAAAGATTTCTTTAAGAGCTTTTAAGTGATACCCATATTTGTATGAAAAGTTCAGAGGCCCACATCTCGGAAAATATAGACGAGCGCCAATTTATGCACTTGATGTGTTTTTTTATTACTTTTTTATTCTCAATCGCCCCATATATTTGTTTTCTTGATTGGATTTACTTCACTAAACTAGATTTGTTCCTAATGATATGAAAAATTAGAGGCCATTGACCGATCTTGCTGACTTTCTATAACAACATTTTCAAAACTATGTGTGATCAATTGGCGTATTTAGATTTTCTCTAGCTCATTTAGTGTCTTGGCAAAGTTGATTTCAACTCGAACACGGACGGACAGACGGACATGGCTTAATCGTCTTCGCTATGTATAAGAACACCGAATATATACACTAGGGTGACCGGATCTCATAGATATTGAGATAGCTGAAATTTTAGCTCTATTAAATGACGTTAGCCCGTGCCGCTCGTCGCTCAAAGTTTGAAAAATTCCAAATTTTCGCTCAAAAAGCTGACAAATGGAACCATAACTCCAAAACGGTAAATAATTATAACACGCTGAGTATTTCAAAAAAAGCTAATGTTGTTCTCTAAAATTTATATTTTATACATAATTGTTGTTACATTAAGTCAAACCGAGTTACAACAGCCTTTAGGCCCAAAAACATGACTTGGTACTACTAAGAGCATACTTCGTATATTTTGTTTTTAAGTTATAAATTTTGCTTCTTTCTGGTATATTTTTGACCTTAAAGTAGAAATATAATAAAAAAAACTAGTAATACTGATAAGTCTAATGACATTTTTTATTTAAAAATATAAAAATCTGGTATATAATATACACATAACACAAAGAAAAGATATAGATGTAGTGCCTACATGAGTTGATAATTTTACGTAGTTATCTAGTTTATTCTAGAGCTTTAGTTAAAATAGTTTTTGAAACGTCAGGATATAATGATCGGCACTTGCTTTCAACTTACAGGACAAATTGCTTTTGGTCTTCATCTTTTGTCAGAAGGTCGTTAAAGTCGGTTATTAATTTAACACCGCGTTCAGCCATATCATTAACTACTTTTAATGTTTTGACAATTTTCAATCCTTTTTGGAGGTCATTATTTTGAGGCCAGGTTTTTGGATGTTGTCTTAGGAAATCTGTTTTTATATTAAATAGCTCAAAGAATATAAACGATTCTTTGGTAAGTAAATTTACCAATCTTCCGTCAACTATCTCTTTTAATTTGTCTTTCGTTACTTTTGGATTTACAACCCTATCGTGGTCTGATGGTTCATCTGTGGTACTCTGCAATTTATTAGCCATTAACAACTTTTCATCTTCTGTAATGCTGGGGTCAAAAAACGATAATCCCACCAACTTTGGATTCACATACCACAAATGATTCGACAATTTGGTCAGGGCTATTTCTGCAATGTCGTTGTCATATTCTTTATAGTCTAACAGACTATTCAAAATACCTAAATCTTGCTTTGGTGCAAGATAAGCTTTTGGTGCATTGAACTATGCTTTGCAATAAATTTTAACCAAAAAACAGAAATGGTACGTACAGAAGTTTTTTCTCCTTTAGACATCTTGAATCGACGACGAAAAATGAACATATTTAAGCAGTAAGTAGCCTTTGCCATCCACCTAGCGTGATAAATGGCTCCCGCAATGCGATTCACTATGCTTTTTAAGGCACAATTGTTTCGTTTAAAAATGTTAACCACAAAATTAACCATTTTGCCATTCACTAACACTTTAAACGATATCTATTGGTGTTTAAAGCAAGCTGCTTCAGTCAGCTGTTATTTTTAGCAAAACAAATTGAGGTTTATTAACAGCAGCATTTTTTGTGTGGTTTAATCCGTTTAAAAAAGTGTTTGTTTATTATGTTTATGTATTGTTTTTATAACGTTTTATTCATATGCCTCTTTTGTTAAATAAAACCCTTTTTTAATGATTTTGTGAAATAAAACAACTTTATTCAATTATTAGTTTATTATTGAAAAAAAGATGTACACTGTCAGTAGATAACGTTAAAAAATTAAATAAAAAGATAAAGCATTCAATAAAATAAAAAAAATGAAAATAATAAATTACAAAGCAAAAAATTCATTCAAAAATAATTAAAATAAAAAAAGCCACTGGTTGACCACTTTAACCGCCCTACCAAGACTATTTAGCTTTTCGGACAATTCGCTCCACTTCTTGCCGCACTCCAATTTTCCATAGAGCTTTTTAAATTTACCGCCAGCAAGTACCATTCTACTTGAAAATTTAAAAGCATTTACTAAATGAATAAAATAGTAATATATTATAATTTTCTACTTACTTTGCACAAAACTATTTAAAGCTTTTTAATTACATGTTTTTTAATTATATTGTCACTGATACCTCTGTCATATGTTCCTTCGTCTATCTTCGGACACGCAGTGAGGAATCTTTCGAAAATGTCTGGATGAGGTCCAGTAGTTGATCCCATTTTTGTGTCGAATACACCTTTTAACACAATTTCCACGATTTGATGACGGCAAGCTAGGTATAAAAATTCCCTGCCCAACATTTGCTCCAATATGACGCATGCTCCTTTGAGTCTTCCCGTGTTGGATGCTGTAGTGTCGAAACACATCGCCTTGACGGTCTTAAGAAGACCCCATTTATGTAGGCATACGTTTACAGCTACGGCTTGCTCCTTTCCAGAGCTGTTGGCTGTTACAGGAATTTCCAGATACTGTTCTTTTTCGCCATATGAAATAGCAATAGCTATTCGCTCAAATTGTTCATTTTTTGCAACACCCGGTAAAAGTTTACTATCCCACTGGACAACCCCGGGGTCTTTTTCAGGAATGTTTACTTTATCTAAAAATTTTTTAGTATATTGTTCTCTGAATATTTGCCTTCTATAATGTAATAAAGTTTTCGAGACTTTGTACTCAAGAGGGTCACGGTTTAGTGCTTCTAGAGTCGCAACTAAAATTCCGGTGGCATTTCTGTCGGATACCTTACACCGATCTAACAAAATGGACAATTTCATGTTTAAAATCTCTTTAACGCCCCTTGCAAATGAAACTTTCATCCTCTTGCTCTCAGATGGTCCTGGATCTTCTTCAGCTTCTTCAACGATGTCCATTTCCTCCAAGCTCTCAAGTTCTTGATAGATGTCCTCTTCAGTGCCTTCTTCGAAGTTGTCTTCATCATCCGTCTCTAACAAGCAACGAAAGAAAGAAAAATAGACTATAAAAACTTGTCATTTTAGCAGAATAGTAATATAAATTGGTACTAAGTTACCTACTTAAATTTATCAATAGGTATTATTTAAAAAATATAAACTCAATCATAAAGATGCAAAATGATGCTCTTATGTATAATGAAATTATTAACTTATTTGTTTATCTATTATTTAGAAGAGTAATAATAAAAAACTCACCAATATTAAAAGTTTCTTCTTGGATTTGTCGCTTCATTTTTGCAAGTTCCTTTTGCGCCTTGACTTCTTCCGCTCCAGACAACTTCAGATCCACTCCAGTCATGCAACCTGGGCGGCCCGTCTGCCTCCGTTTAATGAGAAACGCCTTATCTTCTTCCGATTTCATTAGAGCCAAGGCATCTTGTTGAGCAATATCAAAAATATCATCCAACTTTTCAATAAACTGTTGAAATTTATTCTTGGCCGTTTCTGATGATTTCTTCCGGTTCTCCACTCAACATAAGGTTTTTCCAGCTTAGTAATTGCATCTTGCTCATGTTTAGTCGGGATACGAGCTTTCTGCCAAAAAATTGACACTTCTCGTATGGCAAGTTTTACTGATTTTCTTACAGTTAATTTTACAGTACGCAAATTATAAAATAAAGCACACAAAACTTGACGATTTGTGGGTAGTTTACAACCGGAGATCTGGTAAATAGGACAGCCCACAAGAAATATTTTATCCTTAGTCCGGCTTTGTACACCTGATGTGGATGCCATTTCAGATTCCAATAGGTAAATAATAAAATGTTTTCAAACTTTAGAAACTAATGTGAATAAATAAAAGGTCGGTAACAAGGCGCCGCTACAACAATAGAACAACAAAAGGAAAAACAGGCACTTATTGAATGGTAAACTTCAAAACACAATTAATTCAAGCACTTTTTTCGTACCCTTTTTAATAACGTTTTCAATAAGCTTTGTTTTTTTTTTTTAATTGATTTAAGACTTGGTACAATTTTTTTTAAGAACATTAAAAAAAACGAACTTTTTTAATATAAAATTTTACACTTTTGACAGCTGCTTTACACAAAACAAAATTATGCAAAAAATAGTCAGCTGCCGCAAACCGTAAGATTCTTAGAATAATACCTGTCTCCTATTGATACCAAGTCACGTTTTTCGGGTTAAAGGCTCTTGTAACTTGGTTTGACTTAATGTAACAACAATTATGTACCGAATATAAATTTTGAAGAACAATATTAGCTTTCTTTTGAGATACTAAGCGTGTTTCTATTATTTACGGTTCTGGAGTTATGGTTCCATATGTCAGATTTTTGGCCAAAAATTAGGAATTTTTAAAATTTTGAGCGACGAGCGGCACGGGTTAACGTCTTTTAAGCGCGCTCAAATTTCGGCTATCTCAATATCTGGGAAGGGGAATCGTGTTGTACGGTCCAGACGAACAAAATTCCAACATAAATTTTTTGTGGTCACCCTAATATACAAACGGAATGACAAACTAAGATATACCCTTTTTCTACTTGTGGTAAAGACTTGAAAATTATAACTCAATGGCTACTCTGTTTTTGTATAAATGATTTTTGAGCTTTTACTGTCTTTTTGCTTTGTTGATTCATTGTAGTTCTCATTTAATCAATTTAGCTTAAGACATAAGACTCTTTAGTATTTTATAAAAAATTTGTTCGTATAGTTGTGCTTTTTGAAAAATAAATATTTCATGAGAATATCATGGTATTTTTTACATACAGTAGCAGTGATTATTCCAAGAATTTTATTTTAGCGCTTTTGATTTTTTTCTAATTTTAAAGCAAAAACATCACCCTATTACAAAAGTTCTCAGTCTAACCTTAGAGTAGAGTTTCCGCCAATTATCCATTTTTGTTTTACTGCTTTCAGTTTCGTTTGTTTTACTTTTAAATCCAAGTCAGTTGCGGATTACGATTTGGTTATTTATGCAGATAGAAAGACTTGAGTCTCTAATCAGTATCATGTGAGTACATTTTTATTCATTCACTTTTGTTTTCCTATAATTTAACCATTTTTGGTTTCGTATGGACAGTGAAGTCACTAGAGGACATTCATGACATTTATAGCTCATTAGCAAATGTCGAAGCGCGCACTTATTGGCAAATTGGTATATCCGAAGTAAGCAACAAGTTTAGAAAGGGTAGCAGTATACTACCTTGGGGAACTCCGGCTTCAATTAGCTAAGTTGCGCTTAAAAAATATCCTTTTTTCATTGATAACTTTCTAACAGCTTAAAGAAATTTTTGGGAAGTTTAGCTTCAACTTATAAAATAAGTTCATGTCATACTATGCAAAACGCTGTATGAAAAGGGTAGGACAATATTTTCTATCCTTAAAGACCTTTTTGACTACCTTCTTGTGTTCAATCAAAATCATTTCAATGTGTTCAATCAAAGTCAATAAGACATAAAGCGGTAAATGGTAACTGAAATATTTTGTATATATTAAATAATTTATGCGGATGTTTTTAGTGAGTTCCGCATAGAAACAAAACTTGCTGAACGATTTAAAAATAATTCAAGTGTCGCTTCAACTTCAATCTTCTCCCTTGAAATACTATTAATCACACAGAATCACAAAGTCAATAACATTAAACATATTAAATTTTAGAATTAATGTCATACTGAAAATGTCGTTTATTTAATTTTATTTTAGGGTCCTGGTAATTCAAAGCAGCCTGGTGGTATTATAACATGTTCTTTTGATCACATTTTTGAGGGAATTTCTGTGGCATCTGGCATACGATATTTAGCGATTGTGAGCTACCTAGAAATTTACAATGAGAATATAAGAGACCTTCTTAACCCTAATGAAGATCTCAACGCTAACCACGTTTTAAAAGAACAACCTGGTGTTGGGTTAACTGTTCCTACACTCAGCACACATACAGTGGTAAATGCCGAAGAATGTTATAATCTTCTTAATATGGGTAATCGCAATCGGGTTGTTGGAGCAACGTTAATGAATGCCACAAGTTCCCGTTCACACTCGATATTTACAATAAGCTTGGAACAAATACCGATCGAGGAAGATGCTGTCGAACAACTGCCAGTTTCAGGTGGCATACGCCGAGGAAAACTAAATTTGGTAGACCTAGCTGGTTCCGAACGACAAAATAAAACTGGAGCTGTCGGTGAGCGCTTAAGAGAAGCAACAAAAATTAACCTATCACTCTCAGCGCTAGGAAACGTTATTTCTGCATTAGTAGATGGTAAAACAAAACATATACCGTATCGTGATTCGAAACTAACACGACTTTTGCAAGTAATTTTTTATGCTAAAAGTTTAATTGATTTGTTGCCTTTCACCAAACGTCGTCAGTGGTATAGATAAGACGTTAGAAGTAAATAGAACGATATATTAGAACCACAACTTTGCTCCGGAAATTTCTTAATTAGGCAAGTATTAACCAAATTGAATATTTAAAAGAGCGAGAAATAAATAAAAATCTTTGAGTTAGCCCTTCACCTGCATTGTATGGGCATACAAATCTTATCCGTAGCTTATGGTCTCTATTATACCCTCAACAATAGGCTTTAACACCAAAAATTGGTGTGAAAATGACTTGTCATGGGTGAATGATACCAAGTTTTACTTCGACGGAGAAACTTATCTCACATAGAGATACTGATGTGAGTGTTGCAACAAGGGACAGCAATGACAACGTTATGAACTAAAGATAAATAACCCGAAAGGAAAACATTCGTAAGAACTACAAAGAATAGAACAAATCCGAGATAAGCGACCGAATCATGGCTAAATAGCTTAATACCCATAAAAGAACGAACAATCTGAGTTAACGTCGATTTATTTCTGCGTATACAGTTAATTTTTTTAGATCGGTTATTATAAGTTACCAATAGTAAATAATAGTTGGGATTTTTTGAGGCAAATAGCTTTCAGCCACACTTTAATATAAAATTGAGCAACAAGACATAGGATTGTTCCACTAATCTTGAGCTGTTCAGAACCTTTTAGACCAATGTTAAGCCAAAAGCTGATTATCTGCTCAATTATTTCTAACTTATAATAACGGGCCATACAGTTCATATATCATTGAAGTTCTATGTATTAAGATCTCAAAATTTTTTCTCCGATTAACAATCACAAAGAAGACGAAGGACACAGGCACTAGAAAGAATAATTAAGATGGCAATAAATTAATAAACCTTTTAAATACAAGATCTTTAGCAAACAAGCAGTCAATAAGGGATATGGTCAGCAATAAAAGTTCATGAATACAGCAACATATACAATCAAGAAAAAGCACATAAAAGTAATACGACATACTCTAAGGAACTGCACTATTAATATGTCATCCTTATTCAACTCCAATTCAACTGATAATACATTGAAAGACAGTCAAAGTTTAGATATGCATATCATCGGCAGTTCTTATGGGGTAAGAGTATTTCTCTTCAACAGAGACCAACTAACTTCTCAGGAGTTTGTCACATATTCTTTGGAGGGGATCACCAGAAAACTATGTCACTAGGGGCAATAAAAACACCAGTACCTGACCGATTGGTGACTTTAATAGAATGCCAAAAACTGCCAATAACCGGCAAATATTTGCTATCGCTTGAGTATCGGTGTTCGTTGTATCAGAGATTATTTAAAGACACAAGAAGGACCTTAAATAAACTGAAGAGCAATTTTTCTACCACGTGGTGATCTCTAAGATATTATTAAAACAAAGAATAGGACTTTGCATGCAAACCTAAAAAAATTATTTTTAACACATATACGGGCGCCGTGCCAATTTGGGAACACTTACTTATCTAGGGTGTAAAGCAAAATTGTTAACATATATTAAAAAAATTATGCATTGACAAGTACTAGGAAGTCCTCTTGGTATAAAAAATATAGAACGAATAAAATTGAATCACTTTTAGTGCCATTACAATCTAATTAGGTAGGTTTAAGTTATCAACAATTAAATTTTCTGTATATAGTATAAATTCATAAATACTTTTCTTTTATCTAATTCGATATATACTGAATCACAAACAGTTATTTTTAGTTTGATATTTTATATATATCTGATTTTATAATCTATAAAATAGTGCTGTGCCAATTTGGGTACAATGGCTACAAGTATAACATTAAAATATACGCAAACACGCGAACGACTCGAAAACGTCAGTTGATGTTTTTTATGCTCACTATGTAGTCTAAGTTGTTAAAACGGTGGTAGCACTTTAAAGTGGAACAAAGTTATCTATGTATGTGCATAAATAGGGAAAGCCCCAAGTAAGGTATATGTGTATAACTTTTCTTGAACTTGAAACATTAGTTGAACTAATATATCTTAGCTTTTAACACGCGGAGTAATTCTACTAAGATGAATCGACATTTTAGCTCTAGTAATCGCCTCTGAGGTTTAGAAGAAGCTGTTCACACGATTATAGAGGATACCAACGATGGTTTTGAGTATGATTTGGCCATACTTCCACCCGATTCTAGCGTTGTTACTGATGAAGAGAGTTGTCAGTCTTGCCAAATGATGTTCCTGGAGAAGTCGAAGTTCTTGTTCGCAATGTTGGCTAGACTTGTGCCATATAGTTCAATTTAGTGATCGCTCTTTTTAGTTCAGAGTTTGAAAATGAACTAGCTCAAAATTTAGATCAAAGACTCTCTTTAGTTCAACATCTCTCTTAGTTCAACTTTCAACTTCTAGTTCAAATGCTTTCTTTAGTTCAAAGCTCTTTAAGTTCAAATGTTCTTTTTAAACTATGATGGCATAACGAATGTTAAATGCGCGGCAGCACTAATTTCATCTTGGAAATAGTCAAGAAGAAAAAAAGACATGGATTCTAGTTTATCTTGTCTGGTAGTTCAAATACAAAGTATAGTTCAAAAATGAACTAGGTTTACTTAAAAGTATGAACTAGTTTACTTAGTTCAATCGATGGAATCGTTTAAATAAACTAGTTCGTTTACGAACTACACAAGTCTAATGTTGGCACTATTTTGGATTCTGAAGACTTTAGTGATGATGAACCATTGTCTGCTAAAAGGGCTAGGATTAGAACTAATACGCCACGGTGTGAAGAACATGATATTTCATCAGCATTTAAAGTTCCATCTTGGCGGAAATCAGCTCCGAATTATTCAAAAATTTATGCGAAAACTGACGGTCGGTTGCTAAGTAAAAACCGTATGAAGAACGCAGTAAACGAGTTGACACCAGTTCAAATATTTGAAATGTTTTTCGACGAAGAAGTTTTTAAAATGATCGCTAATCTTAGCCAGTTATACGCGAGTCAAAATAATCGACATAACTTTATGGTCACCGTTGCCGAGCTAAAGAATTTCTTTGGTATACTCATTCTTTCTGAATACAACAAATTGCCAAGGGAAAGCATGTATTGGTGTTATGATGAAGATATAGGAGCAGAAGTTGTGTCAAATTCTAATTCAGTTGTAAAATATTATGGCCGTCATTCAGCAAAGCAATTTATTTAGGCAAACCAGTTCGGTTTGGATATAAAAATTGGGTGGTAGCAGGTTCTTTTGGTATTTACTGCGGCAGGTCAACTAACTCTGTTTCTGAGCCATTGGGTAGTAGAGTTGTCAAAATGCTACCTGCAAATCACAAAGTTTATTTTGATAATTTTTTTACAAGTTTTGAGCTGCTAAATGATTTACGTAATTCAGGTTACCGTGCTACAGGAATAATTAGAGATAACCGTACTAAGAAATGCCTCTTGACAAATGTAAAGGAGATGATGAAAAAGCCAAGAGCAGAGTATGATTACAGGTTTGATAAAAATAACGAAATGTTATTGGTCCACTGGAAGGACAACAGTATTGTTACAATGGCTACCAATCATGATTCTTATGAACCAGCAGGATTTGTTAAAAGATGGTGTTTACAAAAAAAGGCAAAAACCGATATGCAGATTCCATACATGTTTCAAAATTACAACAAGGGCATGGGCGGAGTTGATCAAATGGATCAATCCATATCATTATACAGAATTGGCAATCATGGCAAAAAATGGTGGTGGGGTTTACTTACCTACATGATAGATGTGGCTATGTCAAATGCTTGGCGTTTGCATGCATGCAGTGAAGAAAACAGCATGGACCAGTTACTATTTCGACAAACAATAGCCAGATTTTACCGAAAGCAATCACCATAAAACGCACTACTGCTCGTCCTACGTCATCAATTATTGAAGGCTTACAGCTAGACGGTGCCGATTACGTTCCAGAAAAGCTTCAAAATCGTGTACGTTGTATCATTTGCCATAGCAGAAGTCGTTGGGGTTGCAAAAATGCAAGAAAACACTTTGCATTGACAAAGTGTGCTTTTCGCAATTATGCCTTAAAAAAAAAATTCAACTTTTTTTTTTGTTATCCAGTTTTTGTGCACTGCTAATTTTATATAAATAAAGACTTATTCAAGGTTTTTCTTGTCGTTTTGGTTTGGCTTTAAGTGGGTTAATTACAAAAAATAGACTTTTAAGAAGTTTTAGATATAAATTTAACTAACAAAATATTCTTGTTCGGTGAAGAATGCGCAAATCGATTAAACCCATTTTCAAATTTATATATATATATATATATATATATATATATATATATATATATATATATATATATATATATATATATATGCGATATAAATGTATTTATATATTTATTTCTACAATATTTAGGATTCATTAGGAGGAAATACAAAAACCTTAATGATTGCATGTATATCGCCAGCAGAAACAAATTATGATGAAACAATTTCAACTCTGCGCTATGCTTCACGTGCTAAAAATATTTCAAATAAACCTAAAATAAATGAAGATCCTAAAGACGCTAAACTGCGAGAATATCAAGAGGAAATTCTTAAACTTAGGAAGTTGTTAGATGCCAACAACTGTAGGATACATAAGACAGACAACCAAATATCAAGTAAAGAAAAACCACCACAACTTACATTAGCGTGGCAAGATGATAAGCGCGAAGAATTAGAGGTAGAAAAGCAGAAAGAAATACTACATGACGATCAAATGCATGAAAATCATAAACATGAGCAACATATACAAGAAATTGAACAATTGAAACAAAATTATGAGGAACAATTGATGCGATCAAAGTCACAAAGTAATTCTCCAAAATCTAGCGATCAGCAGCTGGCTACAGGTAATAAGATTTTACAATTGGAAGCCTGCAAGCGTATCGAAATGATTAAGCAAGCATTGATTGGAGGAGAAAGAGCAAATGATACGCAGCTAAAGGAAAGAAGACAAAAAAAGAAACTTGACGCCCAAAGGCGTTTAAGCGCGTTGGCACATGTGTTAAGTCGCGTCGAGCAGAGTGAAGACCGGGATATACTTCAGGGCCATTACACATCCATACAACAAGAATTAAGTGCAAAAAATGACTACTTAAAACTATTGCGCCAGAAAAATCGAGCTCTAGAAAGAGAAGTATCCGATTTGCAAGTTGAATTTCAATTAGATCGTGCCGATTACCTGGAGACTATACGACGACTTGGAAAAAATCTTAAATTCTACCAGCAGATCATGGATAAAGCGTTGCCAATTTTACGTAAAGAGGGAAAGTATTGGTAAGTTTTTAAATTAAAAATTATTTTTGCAAAGAAACGCAATTAAAGTCAAACTCGTTTCTTTGAACTTTAACTCATTTGGTTGACTATTTTTTTCAGCCCCTGTGAACTTAATTCCTCAGAGCCAACTTTATCTCGAATATTTTAACCGGTACCTTGTACTTTCTATAGCATTTAACTATGATTTGTGCTTAGAAAACAATGGAGTTATTAACAATAGCTGCATATTAACACAGTGATGCACCCGGCGAAAGTCTGCTAAAAGTTTCATATCAACTGAAGTTTCCAATACCAAAGTCTAGTGGAATATGATATGATAAAGAAACAGAAGATCGATCAAATCGTTACATAGATAATTTGAATGTTAGCGAAACAGTTCGTATATCGAAAATATTTTCGTCAGAGATCTCTTCTGACAATTTAATAGCAAAAAAAAAAATTAAAATAATATGTCAAAAAACTCTACTACCTACATTCTTGATTAGTCAATATTCGTAATTCCAAGATAAAACAGGATAATGTCAATAGACTTAAATAAGGCAAGATAATTAAGGATCTGAAACCTATCTTTTTTACTTTTGGAAAAAAGAAGATTATTGAAAACAACAGCTTAACGCAATAAAAATAAAACTGGAAATTCTTGAAATGTTGGATCGGTTGTCTGATACTATTAATTTTATATCGGCTAAAATCAATGAAGCTATTAAAAATCTGGCTGTAAATATAATAATTTAAATCAATCAATTAATAATAAAACGTTCAAACCCCATTGAAAATCTTAAAAAATCACATAATCAAAAGTAAGAGTGCTATATTTTGCTGTGCCGAATCTTATATACCCTTCACCATATATGTAAATCTAGTTTAGTGAAGTAACTGCAATCAAAAGCAGGTGACAGCGAATTAAAAATAAGAACAAAAAATTAAGTACTAACAAATATATAATTTAACAAAAATATACATAAGCGCATATATTTGTTTTTTTAATTGGAGTTCCAAATGAAGTGAAAAAATTAGAGGTAGGCGTAATGTTTTGACCGCTCCCTTAAAGGTGATATACCGATCATGCTGATTTCTAATAGCACTTTCGAAACTATGTCTGATTGGTTGGCCTCGGCAAACTTGATTTCAACATATACTTTATGGGGTCGAAAATGGATGTTGTAGAAATTACAAACGGAATAACAAACTTGGGATTATGATAAAGCTAATGTTCACGTGTCAATTAAAGTTCAATATATGAATCGACCTTGACAAATTCTTTAGTATCTTCCATAGATTACGCTTATAGTGCAACGATTGTGAAAATATCAAGGAAACTGTTAAATTTGAAACTAACTCCGCGAATCAAAAAAATCTTCAAGAAATAATTTGTTTTAAACAAAGAAAATGCGAAAATTAGAAGATAATTGAAATGTTGATATAATTTTGTTAAAAATGAAGGTGATAGGAGTAGCGATCAGAACGAATAGAGACAATTACTGCACTGACAGTTTCACTAGAATTGGCAACAACCCAAAAAATGTTTAAAAACTACAGGCTAAGAAAATCAAAATATATTAGTGTTAAACTGATTTGCAATGCAAAATAATATTAAATGATCAAAATAAATGTAGATTATTTGAATTATTATTTTCTTTCGGTTGTACGACCACTTCAACAACAAATTTATATATCACTAGATTACTCATTTAACCCATTGAGAACGCTTACTGTGTTAAAGTACTGCTTTATTAATATTATTCGAAATAAGGAAACTAATAAAACGTCAGAATTTGATAATGTCCAAATTAAACTTGTCAAGAGTGTTTGTTAATAATTTTACCTATTAGACTGACTGTTTTAAAGTTCATAAAATAGTTCCTATCTCAAAGGTTATTAACACATCAACTATAGAATAATATCAGATACTAGCTTTTCTTTCTATAATAGATAGGATTTTCAAAAGAGTATGGTATGAAAAAATTTTCATTTAATTAAAGGAGAATAATCCTATATACGATCAGCAGTTAAGAGCAAGAAAAGGTGTTAGTATGCAAATGTGTAGTAAAAGATCTGTGCAAATGTTAGTTATGTAGCGTGATTTTTCTTCGCAAAGGTGCTTAATCTTGTTGATCATAAAATTATGCTGGAAAATTGGAATGTTAGACTATGGTGTAACGCAAGGGAGTGGACTTGGTCCTTTATTGTTTTTAATTTAAATGATCTGAAAATTTTTAATTTAGCTGGGAGATTTAATACGTTTATTTGTCTCCTTACTCTTACAATTTTTCGCTTGAATGGTTTGTTTTTAATCCCAGATAGTTCAATTCAATTCGTTTCAGACCACATTCAGCATGCTTAAATATTATTTTTGTGAACGTTAGTGGAAATTCTATAAGTGAAGCACATTCTGGTAAATACTTAGAGTTATCTTGCAAAACAATTTGTCTTCAAACAATTTCTCTTAAAAGTAAATTAATGGTTAAAGTAAATGTTTTATAACGAATCAATTTCAATGATTTAGTAATTGTCTATGGCTTTAATCAAAGTAACATGGCTCTCGTGAATTACACCTAGACCCTTCTTCCCAGCCAAAGCAAGTAGTCACCAAAGTGCCGATTTCATGAGTTAACTCATCGTTAAAAAAGTTTTCTCCCTGATAAGGACTACATCGTCATTTGCATAAGCGCCTCTGTTACTTAATACAAAGATGATTTCATTCACGGCTTGGTTCCACAAGAATTGGAACATGACTCCCTCGCTCAGTGTACCTCTCGTTACAGCCTTCTTTATAGTGTTCGAGCCTAAGCCAGAGATTATGCTGCTACTTCGTGCATATTCTCTGTTTATTCGGTAATCTTTCGACCCACTCCAGCGTCCAAATATCAAGATATACTCAAGTTATTAGAAGCGCCCTCTATATCAAAAAAGGCGGCTAACGCGTACTCCTTTCATATCGACCACGTAAAGAAGTGCTGTTTTCATAGAACTTCTCTTTAGGCATGCATTCTGTGACCTGCAACAGTTGTTTGGCGATAAAAGATATCTGACATACACATCAGCAAGTCTCTCCAGAGTTTTCAATAAAAACTATGACAGACTATTCGGACTTATATCCTTTGCAGTTCCACGGTTTGTACATCTCGCTTTGACTATTAATACCACGGTCACTCTCCTCTATTCCCTTGGAATATACCAAGACTCCAGGATACTCCCAAAACTAAATGGCAGCCATGGCATGATTGCCGTTGTCGATTGCTGTAGGAACGCCAAAAAAATGTCGTCCGTACTTGCAGATTTCTGGAGCTTAAATTCACCGCCTACGTTACTTTAACCTTTTCGATAACAGAATGCGGCAAATAACTTTTATGTATTGTCAATGGCAAAACAGTTTCTAGGTGCGGAAACTCTTTGGCCTCTTTTTATAGTCAGGGAACTAAGTTTCCAATAGTATTATCAGAGTTTTAATACTGGTTTTAGTAAAGTTCCTATTAATTTTGGCCAAAAACCCTGACAGACCAGGTTCTTTCGAGAGCACTTCTCCAGGTTGTACGGCTCAGTGGTTTTCTTCAAGTTAATGCAAAATCGCTTCCAGTAGCTTGTTTCGACTTTCTGGTATCCCAGAGTCTTCTATCAACCCGTATATCAAGGGTTCTTAAAGGGTTTGCTTACTTCAAGTGTATGCTGCAAAAACAATCACGTTATGATTAGAGAATGAAAAATCAAACCTCACTTCCTATTTAACTATCCTAACAGAGTTCCTATCGGTTACAAAAGTTTTATTTACTTCCTGTTCCCTGATCTCGTTTAAAACATTGGTATATTATCTCTACTGCAAATCCTTAGATTAGCAGAAATAGCTTAATAGGTTTTCACCTCAAGTTTTGATGTCCTTGCGATCCCACAGAGTATGATGGTCATTCGCAGTGCATCTAGCTCTAGGAAGAAAGATTTTGGCACAGTCAGCCTTTAAGAATTATTTCCAACAGACTCTGCTTTACTGCATTGTTCTTTACATCTTTTTAGTGCAGATGCGGCTTCCTTAGAAGAAGAAGGGTAGTCATCTGCAATCGTCGAAGTGGCTATTGTAATCGATCTAGGTCAGTCATGGGCGCAGTTTCCAACTAGGCTAAGCTTCCAGGAAGGTAGTGTTAAGCAAGCTTCATACCGCCGAAAGTAGTAGAAGCTCTTGCGCATCAATCTCTTCTCCTAGGGAGTTAACGAACAGCTGACAGCTACTTTAAATACTAGAATTTTTCGCTCGTCCGATCTAGTTCTACTTGTCAAATTTTTCAAAGCAAAGCCCATAAAAGTTGTATTTATTATGCAATAATAAATTATTGTGTTTAAAGCTGTTGTACTGGCATTCAATAAGCCTATCCATAATGTCAAATCCTATACTAAATCTAAAATAATAAATTTAAAGTTCGACAACTAGTAGTAGTAGTAGTATAGTATACTGATGTCGACATAAATCATGTTTGCTATATTAATAATAATAATCTAACCTTGGTGAAGTTAAACAAAGTTTTCCTGGGTGACGTTATTATAAAAAATTATTGGAAACCGCACACCTTGAGCATATGTGACTTGATTGATGATATTGTGCTGCAGTTCGTGGTGATGAAGGGAACGAAGAGCAATGTACTTTTAAATTATAATTTCTCAACGTTAGCCCATAAACTAAATAGTGCCTGTTTGCCTGATAAAATTATCAAAAGTTACAAAATGCGTATTTGCTGAAAGTTAAGTTAACCTTGTTAAATAACCGAAGTTAATAGTGTATCTGAGATCTTTTCTCAAAGAACTAAAAGAGTAGCTGGACTTGAATTATTTAGCTGCTTTAATTGTAAATTGTTAAATAACTTTTAACTGGGTACACCATTTTACATTTTTATTCAGTTTAATGTTCTTCTTTCTGTGTTGCTCAAATAGATCTTCTAAGATTTGTTAACAACAAAATGTTTTTTCAAATACCGCCATGAACACATTTTCACTGTCAGTAAATGTGAATTAGTAAAGTCTTACTCAATCTATAGTACTCAAATTTTGATTATTATTGTATATATATTTTTTTGTCATTTATTTTTCTCTTTTCCTTGTATCTATTAGGTTTTGTTTTTTACTAGTCATCAACATAAATCGTTATGGTAAAAAAATTTTTTTAAGGAACATTTTTATTTTTTATTTTATTCTATATTGGCTTCCCGCTGTAATTGTTAATCTGACTCGGTAAATAGTGTCAACTCCTAATTGAATCAATAATTAAAATGGTTTGAACAACAACTAATTGTTGCTCATATAAACTGGAACAGCATGCGGTCGACATGAAGATCTTCCGAGTGAAGTGAGCCTAAACATATTTTTGACGGTTCAGAGTTTAATGTTTGTCTGTGTTTAGTGAGCGTGAGTCAATTTTTGTGAAACTGTATTTTTGTAGCTGTTAAGATCTTTTTACTTAAATAACTTTGAGGAAACTTACAATGAACTTTACCTTAACACTAAGTCTTTAATTATAACCTTGTTAATTTTGCAAAATCTAACTTTCTGCATTCATTCTGAAGTAGGGCCAACCTATACATATGCCGTAACTTTAGACATTTGCATTTCGATATACAACATATATTGATATCAATAATAGAGTTTATGTTGATTAGTCAACGAAGGTTAGTTTATGTATGTTACGCTCTAACTTTTGCATCGTTTGGAGTAAATTTGGAAGAGGTTATGTCAAAACTTGAGTATCGTGACTTAGGAAATATGTATTGGTCTGCCTTATAAAATTGTTTGTCTTTATTTGATTTCTCACTGATTTTCAATAAGGTCAACATTGATACTTAATTTCTTTTTGTCTTTTTTTGTAATTGCGATGATGTTTGGATAAAAAGCAACACTTTCTGCTCATAAATCCGAACATACGGCACATAAATTTAAAGTTTTTTGTAAATTTTGTAAAAAAGTAAATCATATGGTATTTGTACTCATCACCATCATTAGAGAATGGCTGGATTTAAATATTTAAGTAATATTTTTATTAGCGTTAGTGATATTAATAAACCCCTTTACCCTGGCATATGACCTAATCAGGGTTATTAATTAAATATTAATCTTTTCATTGATATGGTTAGATCCATTTACTTATATTGATATTATAACTGTAGAGTTTTTAAAATTAATACTAAATTACCGATGTCAATTTTTACACAGCTTAAAATGTAGCTAGGGTTTTGCCTATTTCGAAATCTATAGCAGTCTGCAGTGCTAATGATGTGCTTCGTGTCTCTATTTTACCTGCTAACTAAAATGTGGTATGACATATACACAAGGACCAAATGTTTTTTTGTACTAGCGCAAAATTGTCGATTACTAATATGCTTTTCGACAACGGTATAACGCAACTTATCTATTAAAAAACCTTACTGACACTATTAGAAATTGTATAAATGAAAGTAAAACATGTATTTTACTATCACTTGACATATCTAAAGCTTTTAAATCTATATGTTATTCTATTATGATTCTTAAGCTTTATAAATTTCGAATTTTGGTTTTCTTTAGTCGCATAATTTATTCTTTCGCGCTCTGTAATACATACTTTAATTGAATTTAAAATAAGACCCTTTGAAAATGACTTTACTACTGTGACATATTTGTATTTTTATACCTGCTTTTTTAGCTAACTAGCAATATATACTCTGCGTAAATTTGTAGTCATAGATTTAAAAAAAGCCATAAATATAAAAATCACGTCAATATCAGAACACCCTTTATTTAATGATTTTCATTTTATTATTTTACTTGTTCTTATTGAAGACATACCAGTACATACTAAAAATGTGAGGGTTAATGATGATAGCTTCCAAACTGCTGTCTTCCACAAAACAAAAAACTGGAACAACAAGCACTAGCACTTCGCAATAAAAAAGAAACACTAGGAGTTAATTTTTTTCCAATCAAAACAAAAAGGAGAAGTTAAAAATTAACTTTCCTTTAGTTTATTTAAATTAAAGTAATTTTAAATACAACAATTTCAAAATTAAAGAAAAAATACAATTTAATTTTTATTCAACAAGTTATAAATGGCGCGAGCTGCAACGAAATTGATGCGATCAACAATAATAAAAAAGGGACTCGTTAAAAAAAAAAAAAATTTAACCAAAAGAAGTTATTGAGAGTATCGTTTATTATCACAGCACCTCTTAGACGTCAGCAACTATCATCCTCAGTCAGGGTTGGCAACCTCTTCCTTTCAGACATTAACATGCCGGCCGCCTTGCAGTACTGTAATCTGAATCCAAACCAAAATCTTATCTAGTAAGAAAAAGAAAGAAAAAAAACAAGAAGAAACTGAAGAATGTTCCCCAAAATTCCAATATCTTGATTCGGGCATTTCAAGTTTATTCATCAATGACAAATAAATTAAAAATATCCAATCAAAGCATAAGTCTGATACCAGAGTCCATTAATCCATTTTAGTATCCAGTAACACAACCGCAACGAAAACATAGAAAGTAAATAGGGGTTAATAAAAATGGTAAAAAAATTAGTCCAAGTATCATGATTTAGTAGTTTAAAAAACAAAAAAATCAGCATATATTTTCGTACAACGCTCAAGGAGTACATGATTTAGATATCAAATATCCGAAAATGGAAAGTTGCGGAAGTGGCTTTCCTAACGAGCCACCAGACACACCATTTTTAGTAATTTTAGTGTAAACATCGCATCCGAGTTTAATCTGGACTGGAGCCGACAAGAAAAATTGGGGTCCGCCAATTGAAAGCCGGGAAACTCATCCGCAATTCTTCCGTCAAGTTGTTTTGACCGCTTTAAGATTTAAAATCGTCTTCTTACAGTGGCGTACGTTTCTACTGCCTCGCTGCTGCCTTGGTTTTGGCGTGAAGTCGCCTCACTACTACTAGGTCCCCTTTTAAGGCGCTTTACATTATTTGCTTTTTTGAGCTAGACGAACGCGGTCTTGTTAGAAGCACTATTTTCGGCATACTCTTTTGGCGAAACCATGATACTATAAAAAAATAAATAAAACAACATAGACTAATAAGTTGGAAGTACTATTAACTTCACAACTGGTCTAGTGATTTTTCCACGCTCTGTTTTTAATTCTAGAACTCTGACGTGACCATCTTTATTTAAATATAATCTATCCACTCTTTCCAATGTTAAGGCTCTTGAATATGCCAGAACTTCCTCCATCTGTTGGTAGAATATTTCTTTACTACGCATTTATCAGTTTAGACACATGATGATTGTTATTTGATTCCAGAAACTTCCATTATTATTTTAAATTTATTTATACATGCTGTGTATTTTTATTAGTCGTTATGTAGGTGTTTGTGTAGCTGTGTGTTGCGTTTATTTTTATTGCTTTATGGTAGTTGTTTTTGTTTTGTGATTAAGAAGTTTTTGTAGAAACTTCTGGCTTTGTAAACAGACACAATAGGTCATTTCGTTTTACTTATCGGTGACCACTATTTTTATTTCCTTTATGACCTGAACAAAGCATCATCGCAACACTGCCACCCACTTAAAACTTTTCGTCCCGAATAGGCTCAACATTACCTTTGACATATTTGGCCAGCCGTTCCAGGTGAACAACTTTCATTTTTGACCTCGGATTATGGTATCTCTGTAAACCACATCATTCAATTTCTTGATCACATTGTATGGTCCCTCCCAGTGGGTTCGCAGTTTAGGAGAAAGTTCATTCTTGCGGTGTGGGTTATATAGTAAATCCCTCCGTGTTTGCAATTCGATCATACCTGGCTTTCATTTTATCGCTGGACATTTAAATGTGGTTACGGACACACTTATTAAGCTCATGCGGGTCTTCTTGCGCTTGAGGAACATTTACATTGTCTTCGTCTGCAGGTCCCGGTTTAATACCAAATTCTTGATCTCCTGGCAGTTTTAGTTCTGTCCCGAACAAGATTTTTGCTGGACTACGTTAGATTGAATCATGTACAACTGACCGATAAGCTAGTAAGAACTTTGGTATATGCTCATCCCAAACCTTCTGGTGTGCATTGACCACTTTTCTGAGATATTCCTCTAGGGTACGATTAAATCTCTCTACCATGCCATCAGACTGTGGATGCACCGGTATCGTTCTCGTCTTTTTGATACCATATACGTCACACATCTCTTTGAATATGACCGATTCAAAATTTCGTCCCTGGTCTGAATGCAGTTCTACTGTTTTGGACTCTTGGTTTAGAATGGCATACACTTCAGACCATTTGCTAAAATAATCAATAACCACTAGAACATACCGGTTTTCAGTATTACTAACATGGAATGGACTTTCTATATCCATAGCTATACGCTCAAGGGGGCACCCGCGTTGTATTGCTAAAGCTTGCCATGACTCTTTCTTGTAGGATCCTTGGCCGCCATGCACTGTTCGCAATTCTTTATTATCTTTTCCAGCGTTTTTGTTATACCCATATAACCACAGCTGAGGCCATTATGAAACTGCTTCATTACCTCGTTTCCTTTGCAAGTTGGCACGACAATTAAATCCGTTGTGGTTTCGTCATCTGTACTCTCCCAAGATCGATATAAGCAATCATCTACCACCCTAAGGCTATTCCACTCAGCCCAGTACGATTTTGCTAGGCGGATTTATGCCGATATTTCGTTATGCTGTAGAAGCCAATGACCTTTTCTGCTCCATCATTCTCCTTAGAAGATAATCCTCATATTCCATAGCCGGTTGCATCTGTGTCTAATATGAATTTCTGTTCAGCTACTGGATAGGCAAGGACTGGTGCCGTACAAAAAAGTTTCTTGAAATTCTGGAACACTTCTTCCGCTGCTTCACTCCAGTGGTACGGTTGCAACTTTCTAGTCAACTCATGCAAGCTAGCAGCCACTTGAGCAAAGTTCGGCACAAATTTTCTGTAGTATGTACAAACCCCCTGAAACTACGCAGCTCGTGAAGATTTTTGTGGCGAGGCCAGCTCTTTGCTGCCAGTACTTTGTTTTCATCACTTAATATGCCCTCAGCTGTTATACGATGCACCAGGTATTTGACCTCCTTTTGAAACAAAGCACATTTTTAAAATACTTCAACCAGGTTTTTGAGGTGTTCGTCAAAAGTTTTCCCCATCACGATTATGTCATCCATATACACTAAGAACGTTTTCCAATTGCCCAAATGGCGTAACCTTGAACTGCCACAAACCACCACTTCCGCTAAAGGCAGTTTTCTCCTTGTCTTTATCGGCTATCTCTACTTGCCAATAGCCGCTCTGCAAGTCCAATGTAGAGAACCATTTTTTTGCGGCCAACGTGTCTGAGGTATCGTCAATTCTAGGCAACGCATAACTGTCTTTCTTGGTGACGTCATTGAGCTTCCGCAAAACCTGATACTGCCGTCTGTCTTCTTTACTAAAATTGCTGGCGAACTCTACAGAGTTGGGGATGTCTCAATGACTCCGTTCCGTTCCATTTCGCTGGCAAGTTCCTTGACCTCACTTCGCTTTGCTACTGGAACACTTCTTGGTGCTTGTTTAATAGGCCTCGCTTCGCCAGTATTAATTTCATGTTTCACAACTGCCGTTCTACCTTGGCTTTCATTACTTAGGGCAAAGACGGAGGCATATTTTCTCAAAAACTGCTTTGCTTTATTTCTGTCAGAAGATGTTAGTTCTGCCACCCATTTTTGCACCTGATCTGCTAGTAAATCTCTTTCTCTGGCTGGTAATTTGGGGCATACTGTATTCCCCGTACAATTGATTATGGCTTCAGCTGGCTCACATCGACCTATCTCAGAATTTCTGTTAATAGTCTTTTCGCTATTGGACAGATTAAAAACTCTCACAGGAACACTTCCATTGTCGCAGATTTTCACAAGAGCTTTAGCTGTTAAAATGTCTTCTTTTACTTCTGTTGGTTCTACCACCCACAACCGGTTATTCACACAATCTGCCTCCACACGTGCTTATACTATAGTTTCCGCCTGAGGTGGTAATTTCTGGCGTTCAGCAGCAAATAGCTTCCTTACTGCGGTCCTGCTCTCATAACCAACATACAGGGGTATCTCCACATTACGTCAGATCATTATTTGCTCGCCCGTGTGCAGATTGATACTGTTGGCTATCATGAACTCTGCATAAATAATAACTTCATCCACTATGTCGGCGACAACAAGTCAGTCTTACCCTGGCTCTTCCATCGACAGTGGCTGAGTCCTCAGTAGCCGTGCGCAGTCGTACATTATTTAACGGTTCCACAGCGCTTTTTACTAAATCGGGCCTTATTATGGACTCTGACGCTCCTGTGTTTATGGTGAGGATTTGATTTCTTCCGTTGATAAGACCGCAAGCAGTTAGGTTGCTATTCTTCTGTTGCATAATAGAAATCGAGACTGTGGGGCCATCGGTTGTGGCAGCTTTCACTTGCCCCTTAGCGTCAGCTCGATTTAGTTTAACGGTGGCTCGAACGATTTGGTATTGTTCGTCCGCTTGTTGTCCCTTGCTGGCAAAATAGATCTTGATCTTTTCTTTGTATATCTGCAGTTGCGCTGGAGGTGGCCGACTTTACCGCAGAAACGGATAATGTTCGCCTGGGTAAGTCAGCTCCACCAAACGTTCAACTTCCAGTGCGATGTCTTGAAGCGTCTCAGTCGCCTTTTGAACTCTGCCTCGTAACTCCATTCTATTAAGTTCTCTTTTATGCTCACCTCCGTACTTACGTTGTAAGGCATCCATTATGTCTTCATAATTATTTCTACATCCGGCTGGTAAGCTTTCGAGTATCTCTATAGCTTTTTCATCATTGTCCCATCTATTCTTGTTGGTCACTGTTTCGAATTGGAACTAAAAACATTAAAAGGTGCTCTGCCGTCAAAGCTTAGACTATTTATCCTACTCAGAGATAACTCTCACTGGTCCTTCTTGAATTTGTAGATCGCCCATTTGCACTTTTAATTCATGCAATTCTTCGTCCAAATTTCTATCTAAGCCGGACAATTTTTCATTAAACTCGCTGACTCTCATTTTCACGAAGTCCAATCTTTTGCCGGAGACTCCTGATATTTCTTAAAATTTCTCGTTAATCTCCGCTAAAAGCCGTACCAGTTTATAGTAGAGCTTTTTTTCCATTTCTTTATTTGGTTGTCCTGCTTCTTGTTATTTTCTTCTATTTTCTTTATTATCTGGTCGCTCTGCTTTTGGTCCATGTACTTGACGGTTTCTGAAACCAAGCTAAAACAATAATCGAACCATACCAAGCATAAAGTTTTGTACGGTCTTCGTCACGTTTAAAATCGTTTTTACTGCATTTAACAAATCCGCTAAAAGATATGCGCCACACAGTTCTAAACGCAGAAGAGAAGTAGTTTTTAAGGGAGCTACCCTAGACTTCGCTAACAACAAATGAGACTGAATAATTCCATTTTGGTTCAACAGCCGTACATATACACAAGCGCCACATGCCTTTTCTGAGGCGTCTGAAAAACCAGTAAACGCTATCCATCGGCAAATTTTTATTTTATCAATGCCGCTATAATTATCTATAAATTATAGCCGCTTTTGGTTACTATTTTTACATCCCAATCTGTTGCATCAACATTTTTGCAACTACGATTATCGGCCCTAGCCATCCAGCTGGAAACTTCGCGATAATAGACAAAACTTCTCGTTTCGTACAATTTTCTTTTGCAGAAATAGGAGAAGTTTTAAAATAAAATTCATCATTTTTAGCCTTCTACCTTATGCCCAATGTTTTGGTGTTGCTGTCGTCGTTAATTTCTAGAAAAATGCGATACAAAAGAAAATCAATGGGTAAATCCTTTAAAATACGTTCGCCGTTGGAGTCAATTTTTTCATCGAAAATCCAGCTGATGATAGAGCTAATAAAAATTGATCACTAGCTAAAATTGCTAAAGAAATATCATGCGTACCCGCCAAAGCATCATCTACGTACATCATAGAACGCAAAGTTTTAGATTATAGCGGACATTTTTCATCAACATCACTTGCCAGTTATTGCAGCGTCCAAATCGCTAAATATTGTGCCCAATTTATTCCAAAAGTGACGGTTTGTAGCTTGTAATCCTTTAAATAATCCGTTTGATAATTGCGAAAAAGTATACATTGAAATTTTTTCTGTTTTGGTTTCACCAAAATTTGGCGATACATCTTCTCAATATCGCCATTAAAAACGTAACGAAAAGACGAGTAGAAGAAAGCGTAGCGGAAGTAGGTCTATTAATAAATGATTGGGCTAATTCACCCATTAAAGCAGCACAAGTAATGTAAGCTAATTTACATTCCTTGAAGAGAATCTTAGCTGCTTCAAAATCTTCTTCAGAGTCAACATTATCACTTGCATTCGCAAAGGTTTCATATGACACCCTAACTTTTTCCCACAAGGTTTTGAACTCTTCCTTTTCTATTACAATTGCCTTATGGGTATCATTAAAATCACTTTCAAACTCAAGAAGAAGCGCCGCATATTTCTCAAAAGTGCCCATATTAGCAGATTTTACCACTTTTTATCACAACTTGCACAAATACTCAAAATAAAAAATGAAATAAATCGGTTTAAAAATATTTGTCTTTCAACCAACAACAAATTAGATTTTTCTTCCAAGTATTAAAGTTTGTATATAATAATTATTTTAATTAAATTATATACAAAGGCAGCACAGAAAATAAGTATTTAAAATTATTATTTTCCGTGAAACGAATAAATTATGCAATTCGGGCTATTTTTCAGCACAACACTGTAAATTTCAAAAATACACCACTTTAATATATTAATTTTAATTTCAAAAGACAAAATTGAGAAAAATATCAATAAAAATTTTAATCTTTTATAACAAAAATATAAAAGACACTTGGTAGTGCCCTAATGTGTACGAGAAAACACTAAAATTTTATGCACTACTTTTTTCTCAAAAAGAATATTATATCAAATACAATATATAATATATTATGAATATAATTAGTAAAATTATTAATGAAAAGTAATATACAAACTAATTTGAGTTGCTTTCATTTAAGGGGTACTAGAGAATTTAATAAAGTACAAATAAAAATATCATCAAAATCGGTCCATAGTTTCTGCTGAATAACTGTGGCCGATTTTGCCATTTAAAAAAGCATACATTAATTATATATCAATAGTTAATATTGTAAACTAAAAAATATTGCGTATATATTTTTGATAGCAGTTTAAAAATTTTTAATATTATTACAATTTATGTATATCAAATTTGGTTGGTATATTTTTTAACTAATATTGTAAAGTAGTTGTTACCATATGAATTAAATGAATACATGAATTAAGAAGAGTACGGTAGGGGTTCGTTTTGAGTCACTATTCACTTCCATTTTTTAATTTAATTGTTCTGAAATATTTATAAAGCCATGACTCATGTTGGCGTTGATACTTATACTGAAAGTACTTTTGACCGTCGACCCCATACAGCTTCGACCACCTTGCAACGGTTCAATGAATATCTTCATGATTTTTCTGCGATTCATCAAA